>JAODLI010008591.1:0-26771 GCA_027575585.1 Percopsis omiscomaycus | reverse complement strand
CCACCCCCCCCCCCACACCCCCACAACCATTAAGAGGGAGGATGTTTCTTACCGCATCGCTGGTGGCCAGACTCTCGCTGGGCGTGAGCTCAGACTGAGAGCCTACAGCCCACACCACAGGACCCAGGGAGGATGACTGCTCCTCAGCTACACTCTTCTCGGTCAGGTGGCTCGTTACTATGTCCTAGAGGAAGTGCAGAAAGTTGTCAAGTGAATATTTCCATCAACTTTCGCTTCCCATTTAGCATGTATTGCTGTATCTGACATCGTTACGCACTCATTTGCCAATTACAATGAGTTCATTTAGCAGGCTTTTATCCCAAGTGACTTATAGTGAGTGCAATTCCAAGTATTAAGGAGCTAGTATGCTTGCCACCCTAACGACTAAACTAACCTGCCCCCATTTCTAACACCCCTCTCACGAGACCACGCACACACCTGCAGGGAGTAGAGCGCCCTCTGGCGCAGGTAGTCGGTGTTGAGCAGCTGTAGCTCGTGGAAGAGCTCAATGAGAAAGTGAGGGCGGGACTCGTTCTGAGAGATTAAAGTGGCCACCTCAGAATAAATGGTCTCCCTCAGCGCTTCAAACAGCGAGAAGTCACTGCTGGCATCTGAAAAGACCCGGAAGGATTGGTCAGAGAGGTTCCACAGGATTACAACATTTTACTGTAGTCGTACGGCTCAGGGTTGGGACTGTTTGGTTCAGGTTCTGCCAACAATGGCAGAACAATGTGTGGGGATGCTTAGGGGACATTTGAACAGGAGACAAGCAGATGCTGTGTGAGTTTACCTGGGGCTTCAGTGCATGCAATTCTGTTAGAGAGGAAGGGTGTTCTCCAAGCATAGGCTGCGAGTAAAAATAAATTAAAGTGACAAAGGAAATGAACCCAAAATTAAAAGCGGGGTCACAACAAAATGTGCAGACATACTGTAGGGTAAAACGTAAATTAAAATTGGGGTAAAAGTCACCATATGGAAGAAACATATAATCTTCTTAATGTATAGGGTGAAGCAATCAAAGCACCTTCAGTTCGATGACGATCAAAGGCACTAGAACTATGTTTCCTTCAAAATAAAAGCCTGATGATGGGTCAGAACAGAACTCAAAAGGGAAGAGGGACATCTCGCACAAATAAGTAGTTGTGGCCTACCAGAGGAGAGGTCGTTGGCCTTGTTTCCGGGTTTGGTCTTGCTGTCCAGTTTCTCTTGAGTTAACTTGTCCAGCAGACTCTGGTTCTGATTCTTCAGATGGGGCTGCACTGCCCTCTCCTGGGCAAAGTCTGCAGTGCTGCTCACACTGTCACTCTCCTTGCCTAAAGAATGAGTGATATATATATCAATATATTCAATCCATGTCATTTGCTACATACTTGCAGGGGGACAAGTGTACGTGACTCCCATACCTCCAGTGTCTTTGTAGCCTTTGCCTCTCCGGCGACGGCTCTTAGAATTTGGCGTCTTGTCCCGGGAGGCCAGGCTGGCCTGAGCGGACGCCTTGCGTCCGGCCCTGAAGGTCTTGGTGACCGTGCTGGGGTCGGCAGGGTCCGGCATGCTGCTGTAGCTGTCCTGGGAGGCCTGGTCGTAGGCCTGGGGCTGGGGGCGGTGCTGGGCCATGGCGGGGGAGGAGGGGGGAGACTCTCGGTGGACAGTGTTGATGGTGCGGTTAGAGGCCTTAAGCCAACTGCTGGACCTGACAGGGGACGTGTACAAACACACTGTAGCTCACAACAGCAGTAGTAGCAGCAAGCAGCAGTGAATCGTGGAGGACTTCTGCCAAAACCAGGCAGCGGTACCTTCTCTCTGGAGCTGGACTGAGAGGAGGCCGTTGCACAGGAGGAGGGAAGCTCATGTACTCCGTCTTGACGGAGGTGTTGGGGTCCAGCTGCTGATGCTGCTCGGGGCTGGCCTGAGCTGCGGCCAGGGGACCCTCGCCCATGGCCGGGGGGAACAGGGGGTTGAAGCCTGGACAGAAGAAAGCAGATCCGATTTAGCTGCACTGTGGTACAGACAACTGGTGAGGATGTCTCCTGAGAAAAATAGCATGTGCAGGTTTTTATTTAGTTCATTTAACATCTCACAACAGAAGAATATAAGATACTTCAGTTCATTCATTCTCACTGAAGAGCCACTTTTAAAAGCAAGGCCCACTGCTCCAGTAGTCATATACCGGTACACGCATTATAAATATAGTTCATAGATATGGGTTAAAAGAATCATCAAAAATAATCACAAAGTCCATATAATAAATTGATAAACTAGGGGGAAAAAACTGCCAATTTTTCTGTGTCTACACCAGGCAGATTTGAGCAAAACCTTCCCAATATGGCCGACACCTCAAACACTAATAGCTAAAACAGCAGCGCTTAGTCATTTATCTATCCTCAAATAAACATAACTCCCAGGTGTTCACTGCTGCCCCCCCAATGCTTTGTAATAGACTAAAGAAAAACATAAAGACTAATTGTTTTGGGTCATACCGGGAGGGAAGGCTGGGATATTGAAGGTACTGGCTGAAGGATGGAGGCCAGACAAGGGCAAGAAGAGGCTGGGGGAGACGGTGGGACAGGAGGTGCTTTCTTGAGACGATGCCTGGCTCGGAGGCTGCCGACCTGAGGAGGAGGTCTGTGTCTGCTGCTGTTGCTGCAGGAGCTCATTCAGGACTTGCTTCAGTCTGGCGGTGGGGGAAAGGGGGGGAAATAGAAGAAATGTAACCGCTGCATTTAGGGAGGTGTTGCATTTGTAGGGGCGGTGGTTCTACCTCTGTACGTTGTTCTGCTGCCAGGCCAGCTGGGTGTAGCACTGGTTGAGCTGGTGCATGACCAGGTGCACCTGGGGCGAGGACAGGTTGTTGGGCAACACGTTGTACTGGCCGGTCAGCAGGCTCTGCAGCATGTACGACAGCATCTGGATGGAGGGAAAGACAGGAGCCACAGAATGAGAGCAGTCATTTCCGTCTCCAAGGACAGGCTGGGCAAAGGCTGGTTTCTAAAGAATGACAGCCATGGCATTTGAGATGGGTCACACTCGATTAATTCTACGACTGCTATTCATTTCATTAAATGTCACATGCCAACATCATTATCAAGTTGAGTGTGTGCGCCTGTGTGTGTGCGTGAGCCAACCTGCTGGTCCTGCAGGAGTGTCTGACACATTGTGGTGCTGAATTCCAACTGTCTGCGGAGCTGGTTGACCTGCTCCTGCCAGTGGTGGGAGCCCTCTGAGGAGGAGAGCTCTGAGGCCCAGCGCAGGTTCTCCTGACGCCTCACCCCTCCTGTGGGAGTCCCCGACTGTTTGAGACCGGACCTGGCCTGTGGCTGCTGTTTGGCACGGGCCTTTCCTCCGTGACGAGAGGGACGCCCGTTGCCCTCACTTGTAAAGGCCGCTGGTGGCTTCAGGTTACTGGTCAGAAAGAGACAAGACAGGAGGAGATTTAAGAGATACAAGATGATGGATAACTGAGGTGGACACGTAGACACATGAAAAAAAAAAAAAGAATACAAAAATAGTAAGATGTAAAATCTCACAATTCGCCCCCAAAAAAAGGACTGCGAGAACCACTGGTTTAACCTGACCTGCTCTGGTTCTTTCTGTTGGTGAAGCAGCGCTGGTTCCTGCTGGAAGCGTAGATGTGGACGTCATCGCTGGAGCTGCTCTCTGCTCCATCTTCATGCTCCTCTTCCTCCTCCTCCTCGTCGTTGTCATCGTCGTCGTCGTCTTCCTCCTCAGCGCCCATATCTGAGTGGTAGTCATCCTCCTCACCATCCAGGTGGCAGGGGGTAGAACCACCCCAGGTGGCCATTGTCCTTAGAAGAGATGCGAGGAAAGGATCAAATGTAATAAATAGATGAGCCCCGTAGCACATGTAGGAGGGATTGTGCCATTGTTTACACTGTTGTTGTTAAGGTGGCAGTAGCTTAAAGGTTAAATAGGAGTCAGTCTGTGACAAGGTCACTGTCTCAACTCCCTAGGGTTTGAATTGAATCAGCATGAAATAATATCTGGGAAGGGTGGCTGTTCAAATGAACGTGAGCAGAAACCTAAGAAGCCAATTGTACAAGAATATGAGGGATGTTCCAGGTGAATGTTGTGTGTATGTATGAAGAGAGGAGATACAGTATTTTTGGCCCCAGGCAGCTTGAGGGAGCCGCAGAAAGGTCGCAAAACAACACGTACATCTAATAAGAACCTGAGCAAGACCTAAAGCAATACTGGACACCGAGGCTTGGTTTACCGCAAACACAAAACAAATATTTGGTGTGTAGTGTCATCTTGTTGTTTACGCCAGATTCGTTAGGGTCACGCACTGTAGGCAGATGTAGCCATTTTCGTTGTTCACTTTCCAGGAACTGGTGAAACTTTTTAGAACTACATTTCTATTTGGGTTTAGATAGAAGCCTGGCTATTCCACATGCATCATCCTTATCTGTAGGCCAATTCATAAGCAGGGTTCCCACTCTTTTCCAGAGATCATTTCCCAGGACATTTTCAGTGAAGATCTAGCTGGTATGACAGAAACCATGAGAGTGGGTTCACAGCGTTTACACAACATAACATGAGAGAAGGCTATTCAAAATACTCTCTTCCATAAACTACCATTTGAACGTTAATATTATCCTGACCTGGACATAACTTACAGTGTGCATTTATTTGGATTTTTCCAGTTTCTCCTACCTCTCGTCCCTACTGATGGGCTGTAAGGCTGCATCGGGGCCTTCTGGGTGCTCCGCCCTGTGGGCGGAGTCGCTGAGACCGCTACGCCTCTGCTGCTCAGCCATCAAAGACTCAAGGTGCTTCCTGCGCTGGCGTAACTCCTCCCGCAGGATCTGGTGGCGGCGCATCTCCTCCCACAGCTGGGGGGAACGTGGAGGAGAAGCCAGGCAGAGGGTTAATAAGGATGGCGGCAGGACTAGCGCTAGTGGCTTTTGAGGCCAGCCAAGTGGTCAGCAAGGCGGGGTGTGTCACCTCGCTGTCCGGCACCGAGGCGTTGGCTGCCTCTGGGGCAGTGGCCTTGAGCACGACCGAGTTGGGCTTGGGGGCAGCGGAGGAAGGGGCTTGGACAGGAGCTGGGGTGGACGCTGCAGCTGGAAGCTTCCTCATCAAGCCTTGCTGACTCACAGTACTGGACACAGACGACTAGAGAGACACACACGTGACCCTATTAGGCTCAACTGACAGCATGTGGGATGACGGTGAGGGTGTGAATGCTACCTGGAGATCGGGGCATGCCCACTGCAGGTCCTGAATCTTGCCCTGGATCTCCATCAGCCTCTGGCGCTCCTCGTGGAGCTGCTCCAACTCCTGCTGATGCTGCCGCAGCTTCTCCTCGTACAGCTTGTCCCTGCTGGTCACATCCATGTCAGTGTCTCAGCACAGTAAGGATTCCTCCAATAGTAACCAAATTGGCTTCAGCGTTCAGTGTGACCCACCTGGCTTGTTCAGACAGAGCATGGTCTCTGGGGCTCTTGTTGGCTCTGGCCCCCACAGCCCCCGCCACAGCCCCCCTGGTGTTGTTTGGCTGTTGGAGAGCATCATCCTCATTAGCCGTGGTCCCGTCTGTGTCATCACTCTGAGGAGAGACACAGGGACGACGCCACGTAACATTTAGCATGGACACAAGTCAGGGGTCAGAATCCCAGCGTGTCACCAGGATCCCAACCCTTCTTTGTAAAAGGGAGATTCATATTGCGGTGTCCTGTGCCTAACCTGCACCATGGCAACCAGCTCCTGCAGCTGTCGCAGTTTCTGCTTGGCTGTATGCAGCCGGTGAACCTTCTGAGCAAAGTCCGCCTCGTCTCCCAGGCTGCTCCTGCGACTGGACCCCGACGCCTCGCTGTCCGGACCCACAGCCTGTGCCCCTTCCTCATTCTCAAGAGCCTCCTCGTCCTTCACCTGGTTGTAGGTGCTGTCGCGGTTATACTGGCACTCTGGATGGGAGCAGAGAGAGTGAAAATGTGACGGATGCGATAGGTGGTTTTCAAATGGAAACCCAGCTCGACGTGGATGTGCGACAGTGCTGTCTTGTGTACCTATGGCTGAGGGGATGTTTAGGCTGTGGAGGTTGACGGCAGAGCGGTTGTTAATCTCGCACTCGGTGTTTAGTCGGCCATCCCGGTTGTTGGCGCTGCCGCCACTTCTTCCACTTCGGCTATTGGTCAAGCTGTTCAGGTCTGTCCAGTTGCCGCTGCGCTGGGGCTTCCTGAGGACACAGTGCAATGTCAGCACATGGAAGTGGCACAATACAAGGCGTTGTGAACAAAGCTGTTAGTAAGCACAATAAATATTCTGTTACAATGTAAGACTCCTGTAAAACTAGTAGTAGTAACCTAAAGGCCGTTGCACACATGCAGCAGAGTGGACGCGGATCTGACACGGAAACTTCAATCTGCTTCCATGTTAATTAATGACACACTGCACAGTGGACACTTTTTCCCCCCGCCTCACGTTTTTCCAGACAGTGCAATGGAAATACATAGAGGAAGAAGAAATACACTGCAAATAACCAATTATGGTTTTCTTTTTACACAAATTGTAAGTTTTTACCGTTGGCGGTGAATTGTCATAATATTAAGAATATTTTAATATATTTATGATTCTACAAAACTGTCCTAAAGTTTTGCATTATATTATGTTAATACAATAGTACAACGTAAATCATGAGCAAACTGCATCGAAAATGTAGATGAATTCTGGGGGTAAAATCCGCCAGCATATTTTATGGCCTTTATTAAAATCAAATTATGTTATTTTGACACCTAAATTAACATAGTTAGCACTGCATGGCGTAGATAATTCATCCCTGAGGAACAGTTCTTTTTTTATTTCACACTTAAAAAGGACTTATAGGTCTTGTAAACTTTTATGGGTTTAAAGTCCTTCAGGCATCTCATTAAAGAAGTCATATCTTAGCCAGCCATGAAAATGGCTGTAGGACAGGATTTACCTGTGACCATCAAGATAATGAACGTTTGAGAATTAAATGAGCAGCAGGCCTGTGTGTGCACTGAATTGTTATTATTTAGGCAATATGGCAGCCTATATTATCTTCGTTGGTATTGATTTCAGTCAACGAAATAAAAGGTAATTCCGGACATTTGGTTCCCTATGGACATCCTTGAAACCGACCTGATGTTAGTGATGGGCTGCTGGTTCTCCTGCTCAGAGTCCAAAATGGCTTCAAACAAAGAGCCATCCTCAGTCCCATCTTCCTCCTCCTCCTCGTCGTCCTCATCCTTCACATTCTCATTGACGGTGTCCACCATCATGTCAGAAGTCTGCTCGTAGTACTGGACCAGCTCCCGCAGCTCATTCAGACGTTTGTGCACTTCCTTCAACTTCCTGTGAAGAAGATGGCAAAATAAATACACACTGCTATGTTAGAACATGTGACTGTGTACCGGAGATTAACAGGTACATGTCCGAGTGCCTTGAAAAACAAAGGCTTGTGATAGGGTATTGGATGTTGAGGGACACGTCTACTGACACCACAATGTGGCTTAAATAGCCTCTAAAGTCTATCTGAGCTGTGTGTATTTGTGTACCTGAGTTTGTCAGCCGAGTTGCAACTGTCCTGGTGCTGGGAGGGTGTCGGGTGGTAGGAGGGGGAGGCTGAGGCCCCATTGGAGCACAGAGCAGAGGGAAAATCGGAGGTGCCTCCCATGCCGAGACTCCGCTGGGTGGACACGCCGCGGCCTGGTAAACACACACACACACACAGGTTTGTCAGTACTTATAGGGAAATGCCCATCACAGAAAGAAGACATAAGAAACGTTCTTACAGGAATTGTTGTTGAGGGTCTGGTCTCTGAGAGAGTGCAGTTCCTGCAGGATCTTGTCCATGGTCTGCTTCTGGTCTTGGAGCTCTTGGAGCTTGGTGAGCTTAGTGACCTTAGTACTGGCACCTGCAACCCCAGTGGCTAGACCGGCATGGGGGCCGGAGGCGGAGTGGAGCAGGGGCCTGTGCTTGGGGGGACCCACAGGCTGGGGAGCTCTTGAACGGCACACCTCTCTGGAAAGGGACAGGCTCTCTGCCTGACGACGGTTGTCTGGAACTGCCTTGGTCTGTTAGCCACACAATGAGAAAATTGGATGCTGTCTCGTTTATGGCCATAATAACACACGAGAGGCTTACTGAACAAAAGCGAATGTAGCTTGTTGACGCTGCATGTCTAGCAGAGACGGACACAAAACGATCTCCATAGGAAAACAATAGTGCTTGTTGTACTTGTTGCCAAGCATTTGTGTTGCTATGAACCATGAATCAGCTAATGCCAGGTTCTACTCGACCAGGGAACCAGGCTGGACGACATTATGCAGGCAACCTAGCCATCCCATCCTATGAGCCTGTAGCATCTACTGTACCTGGGAGTCATGCAGCTGGTTGTGGAACCTCTGGATCAAATCGTTCAACTCATCATTTAACTCTGAGGTGATGCTGAGGCCAGAGACACTGCCTGTGGTTTCTGTAACAACTGATGAAGAATCAAAAAGGAAATGAGAATATATTCAACAGTACTGTGTGTAATCACCAATCATTCGTACAGTAAACATTAATTCAAAAGGATAACATTTTGGTACACAATGTTAACATCAGCATTAGATTTAAAAAAAGACCCTACCAGCGTCGTCCATGACAGCGATGGCCTGCTCTGCACTGTGCTGCATGGTCATCAGGGCTGCTTGGCGGCCCTGCAGGGCCCTTAGCTGCTCCTGCTGCTCTAGCATCTTTTTTAGCAGCTCGTGCTGTTTACGCAAGTTCTCCAACTCTTCCTTCTGGTCGCTGCGTGCTGCCGTCGCTCCGACACCCTGGAGAAAACGCACCCGCCCACAATTACTTACATTGGATTTACCTAAAGTCCAGAAGCAGCAGCAGTTGTGATAAGCTGGTGCTTTGTTGTACAAGGAGGTACACCGCAGGCCATGTAAAAAGGGCTAGCTAGCAGTTAACATTATCCATTAGATGCAGAGTAGCGGGGGATCTCATGTAGAAGTCTACAAGCGTGGACAAACCATAGCATTAGAGACATCTGAAGACAGCACATCAATGTTGAGGGAGGTGCTCTCCGCCAAAGAGCCAGACCCCACTGCTGAGTCAAGGGTGCCCACATCATCTTCCTCATTCTCCCGTGCCTGTGTGAGGACAATCACAGGATTACTCAAGATGTTTTGGGTTGTTTACATAGTTATTGAGCTGCAGCAATTTCACCACACAAAACATTTCCTTTGCGGCATTAGTGTGAGCATACTTGGGTATCGTATTTTTATAATGCGTTTTATTTGCCCATGTCCTCTTGCCAAGACGATTTTGTATTCATCTCCGGCTTTTCTTTTTACAGAATCCTGAACTATTTATTTGTTCCTCGAAACTGCATTTTTAAAATTACCTAAATTGAAATGTACAGCACCTTCAAAATATATAGCAACCCCCCCCCCCCAAAAAAAAAAAATCAACATTGCTAAAATATACATTTCTCCCAATAGAAAATGAAGGCAATTGAAAATACATGAACTGCAATAAACAGCAAGTGAGTAGCTGTCCTACTCCTGGTGTTTCCATCCACGCAATACGACACTAAACTACTAAAGTGTGTCAGGACACAAAGAAAAGACGGTGATTAAAAATGCATGTGTGGTACGCTGCAGAGCTAAAATTAAGCCTAACTTCAGGGCTAGATGGAAGGAAACTAGTTTGCCGTCAAATGCAGCCCTGTCTGAAGTAGACAAAAGCAGATGGACTAAAGCTAGATTCATATCAGAAAACAATAAAACCAAAAAAATGACAGACTGACCAGCATTTTCTGTAGGAAACGCAAGTAGGACTTCTCCTGCTCTTTGAGGTGCTCGATGAGATGAGAGAGGCGCTCCACGTTGGCTGGCACATCGTTCTTTTCCACCAGGTCATCCCTCATGGAGCTGGCCTTGCCGATGTACTCTCGGATCTGCACCAGCTTGCTAACCACCTGAGACGGCGCGGAGAGAGAGAAACGGTGTTAGGGGAGGGGTTAGAGGCAGGTGCGTGGATAAAGAAACGATAGAAAGACTGAAGGAAAGGTGAGTGAGGATCTGTAGTGGATTTTCAGACTGGGCTTAAGAAGGGCAGAGGGGGGTTGGGCAGCAAATTCACTGGGAACCAAGGGTGGCATATTTATAAATTGGCCTATATACAGCCTGGCAGCAGCAGCTCCAGCTCTTTCTCACTCTCCTCCTTGTTCTACTTTCTTATAGCAATTTCCACTATAGTGAGGCTCAGTACAATAAGCCATGTTGTTATCAAATTAAACCCTTCCATGAAGGTCACTAAACCCTATCTAAATTAGGCATGTAAAAATGCTCAAAGAAAAAATGCTTAAGAGGGTGAAATACAACTTACCCATTTTCAGTTTCGATCTGATCCATTTCAAATGACTAGTACAGGAAATAAATGTTTACTGCTACTAGAAGCTACAAAATTAAACAAATAAAAAAATATAAATGTGCTCCAAAACACATCTTCACTTGGACACACTGACTTATAGGCTACTGTTTGACTAGTCTAGCAGCAGTGCAGAGAGACAATCCATTCTCATGTTTCTGAGCGAGGCTTGTACTTCTAACCAATGAAAAATGCTCAAAGGAAGAGGGAGTACCTCCTGGACGTCAATCAATGGTGTGCGTGATCATGAGAACAGGTAGGGTGGTTGGGTTACAGAGAGCAGGGAGGGAGGGAAGGGAGCAGCAAAGATTTATCTTTTTCCGATTGTGGCTAGTGTACGACTGTGTTCAGACTACACAATATTTTTGTCTTTCACAATGGTCACTATGTGAGGAAATGCGATCAAATCACCATAAATGAAAAAGGACCTATGGTCGCCTCCAAACCCAAAGATCATATATGAAAGCTCATGTCTGTCGGGACGACCCCTTATTGGGCTTGCATACCTTGCATTTTGTAGCTTAAATATGTTATATTATCATATCTACATATATTTATTATTATTTTAATTGAATTTGAAAGTATTCTATAGATAAATATATAAAAATATGAAAATTGGAAGCTAATGCAGACCTAATCTGAAAAATCCCTAAAATAAATTTTTTAATCCAATGTGCTAATCAAATCTATTTTTTCTTGTATATTTTCAGTATTTGCTATATTCTATATGTATTAAGCCTGTCTTTATCTTGCTCCTTTTCCCATTTATGCTGCTGCAAAAAATTAAGAGATATCTCCACATTTAATTAAAAAAAAAAATCAAGCAGCCTCTCTTTGCTGCAACGCCTTGGGGAATTTATCTTGCGGATCAATAAACTGTTCTAGTATCTGATGCTAAGTGAACATTACCCTAATATCTTATTACCTATCCCTCGTAGCAACAATCATAGAGTGGGTGATCAGTATTTACATACATTCTAGCTACAATCAAGTAAAATGTTACCTTGCTGCTGTCAATGCTAGACTCTCCTCTCCTAAAGTCCCTGGATGGCAAGAGCCCTCTGTTAGCTCCTCCCAAACTCAGCCCTGAAGAGTCCTTGCTGGGAAAGACTGAAGTAAATGTGTCCCTAAGCCCTGGGCTCTGCTTCTTAGCCTCCTTCATTATGGCCGGTGTTGCGGGGGCGGATGATGAAGGGGGGACCAGATCCCGGCTTTTGTTAGTGTTAACATGCAGGGGTAGAAAGTTGAAGGGCTTCTTGTTTTCGCCAGCTAACTGCCGCTGGTTGTTGGCAGCTGTGACACGTCCCTGGGAGTCACTGCCGATGCTCCTCTGAAACAAGAGGAAGACAACACAAATATTTACTTAACTTTCATGTTTATTTGAAAGGGTCATCCTAATGTTGCATTTATTTTTAACCTTGATCATCCGTCTGCTACACACACATTTAGACTATTGAACGTGTTTCACATGCTGCTCAGTTAGGTATATTTTAATCTATTGCACACCAACTACAGCGGCAGGCCCACAATACAAATTAGAGCCGAAAACATTGAAAAACAAGAAAACAAAGGCAAATTTATAATTAATATACTGTAGCAAACAACGAGTACCACAGTAAAAACTATTTCTGACAGCAGCCATAAAAATGTAAATCTTCCACAGTGCTTTAACCTCCAACATGCTCTAGCTTCGCACCTCATCCAAATCAGTGAAGTTGATCCTCTGACGCAGCCTGTCCAGCTCTGCCTGGTCTGGGACAGACATCTGCGTGGTGTATTTGACATGGGGAAAGGAGTGAGGGGTGCGTACTCTTCTGCGACCGGCCCCTGGGGTGGACTCTGGAGAGATGTCATTAGTCAGCCGACTTTCTGCAACTGCAGCCGAGAACTTCTTCCTGTTCTTCTCTGAAGAGCGGTTGGCCTTCTTCTGCTGCACTCCCCAGTCCTGATCAAAGTGCCAAAGTGTCAGTATGTTCCCTTGAGTAAACAACAGTATTTCTACATTATGCTCTACCCAGTTTATACCATGTTATTGAGCCTATCTTCCAGACTCCCATTGGTTATGGTCCAGTTGTGCAGCTCCTGTTCTTCTGAATCATCAAAAGGAGTGCCCCCAGTTGCCATGTTGACCACTTACACTTCTGTAGGAATTTACATAAATATGCATGAGTTTTAACGTAAAAACCAAGAAACCACATTTTCTCCAAACATATGCCCAGTATAGTATCACGGAGTAGTGCAAGTTAACCAAGTTAAACTTCAGTCACAGATCTTGGCAGAACAATATATGGTTTTAGCATCAGATATATAGATACAGTACCGTATAAAGACAAAGCCAGCTTCATGCTTGCAGTTAAAATGTAATACCAGAACCTCCTATAAGATCAAATATGCACTAAATCTAAATGTATTACTTATTTCCCCTAATACTTCATGTTCGCCACATTCTCTCTGAAATGTTAACTAACGGTCAAACAATCTCTATAAAAGTTAAGCTGTTAAACTGTTCACCGATTTTGTTTACTTCATTCTCTTACCGACAAATCGTGCAACGCCAAACAACTCAACCTAAATATACCCTATCTATAGTGTTGGTTTTAAGCTGGACGGTTTACGCCATCACAAAGTCCGTTGGTGCTTTCCGTTAGTTGTGTTCATTGTTGGGAAGTAAACGTTGCAACCGCTGCCTGACCCGCTCGTATTCCCGGGAAAAAGTACAATCCCCCTCTACGCATCGAGCTGGACTGGCTAGCTAGTTAGTTATCCGTGTTGGGTACATAGCTTTACCTTCATGACAACTACAATAATATCGTTTTGTAAATGGGGCTTACACTAACGAACAGCTATATATATCGTTCCACTTTATTCCAGTTTTTCGAAAGCACAATACAGACAATACTGAGCACACATTTGGCTGCGACACAGCCACTGTTAGCTATTACAGTCTACAACATTAGCATGAATGTAAACCTGTCGCATCGCAACAGGTTGCACCATACCTAAGCTAGCTAACCTGGCTACCACACACATACCGTTGCTTGGCTCAATTTCAATAAACGAACACAAGGTCAGCGTTTTAAGGTCAACTTAGAACTTTTCGTTCCAGCATCTGCTAAGGAGCTAGGAGCTGGATAAGACACTCATTAGGCGATTTAATAGCTAACGTTAGCTGCTGAACGAACAAACAATTAGCATTCCTTCCTGTCCTATAGATTCCATAGTCTTTGATTTTGACTAAAATCGTCAATAATAAAAGCACACTCCTCATAACTACACTTTAATATATAACTGATCAGATAACGTTACCATTAACGTAGCCGATTCCTTCGTCGAAACTACAATATTAAAGAAATGTAGACCTTGCTAGTCATTCCCACTACACTCTCCGATACGGTAGGTGGTAGTATACCGACTTTGCAATCTATTCGACCACAGGAAGTAGTTGAAAGTGTCGTCTTCTCCTCGTTCATCGAAACAGTCGCATTTAACAAAGCGAATGTATGCGTGTTAACTTTCTTCATACGCCATAGTTTGCAATTAACGAGACCATTCGAATATTATTATGCAGTTTTGCCGTGCTAGCGATAAATCTTGCGTGTAATTTTTTTTTAAAAGTTTGACCATTATCGTGATACCGATAATTAGCCTGCAAGCTAACGAGGGCCTGTTAGCTACGTGACATTTTTACGTAGCAGTATTTAGGATACTACCGCTTGTTATCAGGCAGATATAACAACTAAAGTGACGTTTGCTGGATTACACATTGACTACCTTTAGGGCAAGTTATGGGGTCTTCCAAAAAGCACAAGGAAAAGAGCCGCGACAAGGATAACGAGGAGCGCCGCCGGGAACACAAGAAACATCGTCACAAGGATCGAGAAAGGGATGCGGAACGGGACGGAGTTCGGGAGAAAGAGAAGAGAAAGCGCTCCAGGTCCAGGGAAAGAAGTGGACGGGAAAGTCGTGGTAAAGGCGAAAAAAGCACTGGGGAGCCACGAGTAAAGAAGGAAAAAGTTGATCGTGGATATGAGGAGAATACAGTTATTGAACCCCAGTCAGCCAGTGGAGATGCCTCACTCAGCATCGAGGAGACAAACAAACTTCGAGCTAAACTGGGTCTGAAGCCTCTGGAGTTAAATGAAAACAAAAAGGAGCTTGGCACCAAAGAAGATCCGCTGGTGGCAGAGACCATCAACCCTGTTTACATCAAGCAGCAGAAAGAGATGAGAGAGAAGCTTGCAGCAATGAAAGAAAAGCGTATTCTCAATCAGAAATTGGGGAAAGTAAAATCCCTGGCAGATGATGACTGGTTGGATGACACAACAGCATGGGTTGAGAAAAGTAGGAAAATGGCAAAAGAAAAAGAAATGGCTGAGAAAAGAGCCAAACTTCTACAAGAGATGGATGAGGAGTTTGGTGTAAGCAGTCTGGTTGAGCAAGAATTTGGACAAACCAAGAAAGATGCCTATACATCAAGAGATCTAAAGGGACTCTCAGTACAGCACCAGATAGAGTCCTTCAATGAAGGTGAGACTGTCATTCTCACACTAGAAGACAAAGGTGTGCTTGAAGAGAAGGAGGATGTACTGGTAAATGTGGGACTGGTGGACAAAGAAAAGGCAGAGAAAAATGTGGAGTTAAAGAAGAAAAAGCCAGACTACAAGCCATACGAAGAAGATGAAAGTATAGATGACATGGTTACATTGAAGTCCCGGGCTGTACTGTCAAAGTATGATGAGGAGATTGACGGGGAAAAGAAAAAGAGTTTCCGCCTGAGCACGGGGGGCTTCGCTGAGGGGGCACGGGAGAGGGAGCTCCAAGCCATAAGGGAGACTCTTCGTAACCAGGCCCAGTCCTTGGATATGCCCGCTCTCACCATTGCCTCAGAGTACTACACACCTCAGGAAATGGTGGGCTTTAAAAAGACTAAGTGCCGTGTGAAGAAAGTCAGAAAGAGGGCCAAGCAATCTACCCTTGAGGAAACTCTTCCAGATGAAACTCGCAGTACTGACTTTGGCTCTCGGTCACGTGGTCGGGGCCGTAAGCAGGAGGAAGAGGAAGGCAGAGGGGGGATGGGAGAGGGGAGCACTCTGACACCAAGTATTCCCCAACTGTCGGATGACATTAGGATGGCAGAAATGGACATAAGTGATGATGAGGGATTCATAGCTCCTGAGACGGATCTAATTGAAGAAGACGAAGCGGAGCAGGAACTGCAGAAACAACTGGAGAAACAAAGGAAGCTTAAACAAAAGCAGCTTCTCAAGGATTCTGGAGAGACGGTAGCAGAGCAGTTGAAAGTGCTTGGCGAAGGCGATAATGAGGACGACCCAGACAAAAAGAACAATATTGTGTTCAACGCCACTTCTGAGTTTTGCAGAACTCTTGGTGACATTCCAACTTACGGCCTATCAGGCAACCGAGAGGACCAGGAGGATATTATGGACTTTGAGCAGGAGGCAGAGAGAGGGGATGCCGGCGATTCCGATTCTGAGTTGGACGAAAACATTGGCTGGAGCACAGTCAATTTGGATGAGGAGCAGAAACAGCCAGATTTCACCACAGCCTCAACCACCATCTTGGATGAGGAGCCTATAGTCAACTCTGGCCTAGCGGCAGCCTTGATGCTGTGCAAGAACAAAGGTCTGCTGGACACTCAAATGCAGAAAATAGCCCGTGTCAGAGCACCAAAGGGCGCCCTGCCTAATGATAACTACTGCATTGAGGACAAGATGACCATTGATGACAAATACAGTCGTAGAGAAGAGTATAGAGGCTTTACACAGGATTTCAAGGAGAAAGACTGCTATAAACCAGATGTCAAGATTGAGTATGTGGATGAGTCAGGCCGGAAACTCACTCCAAAAGAGGCTTTCAGGCAGCTCTCTCATCGATTCCATGGCAAAGGATCTGGTAAAATGAAGACTGAGAGGAGGATGAAGAAGCTGGAGGAAGAAGCCCTGCTGAAGAAGATGAGCAGCAGTGACACACCACTAGGAACTGTGGCTTTGCTTCAAGAAAAACAGAAATCCCAGAAAACACCATACATTGTGCTTAGCGGAAGTGGAAAAAGTATGAATGCAAACACCATTACCAAATAGACTAGGTTTTGAGGAATAATGTTTAAGGCTTACGCAGGCAATATTTTTAAGTAACCGAATCAGCATTTGTTTTTGAAGTCCTAATGAAACAAATTCATTGTTGTAGAATGCAATGTTCAATAAAATCTAATTAAATGAGAAAAGGTATCTCGTTTGTAAGTGTAGACTCATCTTATTCTAAGAAACTATTTTTTTTTTTTAGAATGTCAAAAATATAGTAATCTAAACTTTGTCATACACAATGATTTAAATAATAGGCTGACATGTATAACTGAACATTTTTTGACAAGGACAGCAATTGGCCCTATAATAATGAATAAACAGAGGGCAGAAATTTATTGTGTTCAATCTAATTATTAGAATATTTAATTTTTATTAATTTCATTGTTGTAAATGACTTCCTGGTGAGCAATAATCTTAAAACAGTTCTAGCTATATCTAATGCTTTTTCTCATAGTATATTTTATACTGCAGATTATACTTTAAAAGTATTCTACCTTTTATTTTAATAACCTTATTTCATTTAAAATTAGTATTGCACACAGTTTTCGTCTAAACTTGAGTTTTCTAATATATATTTATTAGAACACTACCGGAACTGACGCTATGTTGTGGCACTTGCAAAGTAGATAGCTAAGCTAATGCAAGCAACTGTGACACGACACTGGTACCTATTGAATGGCTGTAGTGAACAGTGTGGTTTAAACTAAATTTAGTAAAGGCAGCTATCCTGAAAACCTTTGCTTGCTGATCGTCAATGAAAAGACCAGCAAGAAAAACGCTAAAGGAGTAAGATACACGAATGTGTCGTTAGCACGATGCTACATATGAAGTAGCTACATTAGCTATCTTATTTGACAGCTTTCTGGTTCTTTGCCTTATAAGCTAATGTTAGTGACATGCAATAATCTACAATTTTACACCTTTCTGCTCGAAAGATCTGATAATGTTCAACTTTTGTTCCTTTCGGTCATAATTGACAAGTTAAATATGAAACAAGGGAGATGATCAACTTAGATTAGCAAAAGTTAGCTTGTGTGCAGCTGATTTCTCCAGCGAATACGACGTAAGAGCTAAACAGATTATGTTACACCAGCATTTGAGCACCATGTTGCTATGTGTTTTATCAAGTTCAATATCAAATTCGTAATTTATTAATAACAGTGTTACCCTGGTTTATTACAATACAGCCACCGTCTTGACACAGATACCTTTCTCTTGGTGTTGTCATGTCATTTATTTCTGAACTTTTTAATTTATTTGACCTGCAAGTCAAACTTGTGGAGTTAAATGTATGACAAATGAGCGCATTAGTTTGATGATAAGGATAAATAAAATGAGAGCGCTTACATTACAAGTAAAATAGCATAAAAGTTTGTGTATATGTATATCCATAGGCACTAGTCAGTGAAGTCACGGGCTGTTGTGATGTCTGAGCCCAAGCCGCCCACGCCCACGCTCACCCCTACACCTACCCCAGGAGACACATATAAAGGTTGGCTTTTCAAATGGACCAACTACATAAAAGGTTACCAACGACGGTGGTTTGTTTTGAGCAATGGTCTTCTGTCTTATTACAGGTAAGAAATATTCAAAACATTTTTACAAAGAATTATAAAAGTTTACTGTGAAATACCTGCCACTAAATTATGCGGTTGGCATGCAACTAAACTGTGCAAAGAAATAAGTGCAAATCAATCATTAACTTCCAATGTATTGTTCAGGGTTCAAGGAAATAAAGGCATATTCATTTAAAAAAACTTTATGAAACTGGTTGTTAACAGCAGAGCCATAAAGAAAAGGCTCTTATTTTTCTGAGATGAGTTTTGATATTTATATAGTTTGGGAATGTGCATATACAGGGAATAACATATCGGCCACAAATTATCTTACTGCCAGAGTGGCAGTACAGTTATACTGTACTAATAAACTGAATTAATTCAATCTTTATGATGGAATAGCCCTTTTCACATTTATTACATAAAACATGTTAAAATGTAAAACCTGGATTTGAAATGACAAGGCCATCAGGAACCTGTAAATATTGTCCATTTAGCATTTTCTTTTCCAACCCTGTCTAGGACCCAGGCAGAGATGGGTCACACATGTAGGGGCACCATCAACCTGGCTACCGCAAACATTGCTGTGGAGGACTCATGTAGTTTTGTCATCTCCAATGGTGGGGCACAGACCTACCACCTGAAGGCCAGCTCAGAAGTTGAGCGCCAGCGCTGGATCACAGCTCTGGAGCTGGCCAAGGCGAAGGCTGTCCACATGCAGGCTGAGTCTGGTAAGAGGCAAAAAGGCATGAGAAATGGTGTAATTGTAATGGGTTTGTGTTTATATTGATAGAATGTTTTTGCTTACACTTCCTCAGATGATTCAGGTGACGATTGTTCGTCATCACCTCCCACCTCAGCACAGGGGGGAGGCTGTCGTAACGCTGAGGTCCAGTCTACACTTCGCACCCTCGGCAGCAAGGTGGAGGACCTCAGCACCTGCAATGACCTTATCGCCAAGCATGGCTCTGCCCTCCAGAGGTCAGTCATCAGTACACCAAGTTGTGCTGTGGAAAAACGATTTGCTTATCTACATTTTGGGAACTTTTTTGGGAACTGTCCTCTCTTTCGATACATGTCCTCACTTTCACATTCGGCGGCTTGACACACTTAACCAGTTTCTAACCTGCCACACTGACCGATCCAATTATCATATCCAAAACACGATTCCTCCCTGTTATTTAAAAGCACGTTCAATCAGTCCACTGCGTTTCAGTTAATTGAACGTAAAATATACGTAACATCATCCTGAACGCATCCCCTTGTTATCAGTACGAACTGAACTAGTAACTGGACCCTGGACTCTGATTGGTCGGTAGTTCTCTTACTGGGTCTGAACAGTTTTGAATGGAGAATTCCCAGTTTGATGTGCAGAGTGGTGCTTGCGAGGCTAGTACTTGCAGGCAGAACTTAGTATTGTGTTCTACATCCTAGGTCCTTGACAGAACTGGAGGGGATACGTGGAGCAGGAGACATGGGAGAGAAAATCAGACAGGTGACCGAGAGGGCCACGCTTTTTCGAATCACTTCTAATGCCATGATCAATGTAAGTTCCCTCAAGGTTGATTTTGTTTTTAACCAACTAAAGCATCACTTGCATCTCTGCTCAAAAACATGTATGTGATTTACTTTTCCTGCTCCCTACAGGCATGCAGAGACTTCTTGGCCCTTGCCCAGACCCACAGTAAGCGCTGGCAGAAGGCCTTACAAACTGAGAGGGACCAGAGAGTAAGGCTAGAAGAAACCCTAGAGCAGTTGGCCAAGCAGCACAACCACCTGGAAAGAGCCTTCAGAGGAGCCACAGTACTTCCCCCTTCACTCAGCAACCCCGCCATCGACAACAAGGGTAAGCCTTTTAACTTCTGATTTCATCATCTTAAAGACATGAATATATTAACCTTTCCTATCAAATATGTTCTCTTGTTTTAACTGACATGAACAACTGTTTCTTATTTTATGGCATAAAAAAACCCAATGGACTGAAATGGAAATGGAACCGTAGATGTTGTTCTAATGCTACCTAAATAACATTCATTGGCTTAGTTCTAGTAGTTTACAAATCAGCTATTATTGGTATACAATTAAGTTTTACGTCACTTTTACACCGATGTGGTTGAAATTCCATTCAATCTCTTCTTAGAATGTTACTGTTATAACAAATTTACAGTGAGATAAAGAACCTAATTTATAGATGTTATTTTGCATAGTTATGTAATGAGAAGTATTGATACAGTTTCATTAAGCGTCCTCCATTAGTTGTCTTTTGTCATCCTGTTCTTTCTCTGCCTGTCAGGGTCTGGTGGTTCAGGGAAAGGTGATGCCAGTGATGAGGATGATGAGAATGAATTTTTTGATGCCATGCAAGACCCGGCAGAGTTTATAACTGTCCCTGCTGACCCCAAATACCACAGGTCAGCAACTCTCCTGTCTCTCTTTCTCCTTCCCTAAAACATTATACACACTTTGCTATTATTTTGTTTTGTCAATTGTGTGCCTTCTTCTTTTGCAGGAGATCTGGCAGCAATGTTAGCGGGATTAGCAGTGATCTTGGAACGGATGATCAGTCAGTAAGTGCATTTGGGATTTATTTTGTGTGTGTGTTCTGTACTGTTATCATTCCTGCTATACTGTGGTCAACAAAACTATAACCACTTGACCCTGTGTTCCCTCTTCCCTCTTCCAGCTGGACGAACAATCTTTGGCCTCCAACCCAGAATCTTCACAGCCCCTAGAGATGGAGCCAGTCAAACGAAGAAGAACTCGCATCCCTGACAAGCCTAACTACTCCCTCAATCTGTGGAGCATTATGAAAAACTGCATTGGGAAAGAACTCTCGAAGATTCCCATGCCTGTAAGAAACCTGTCTATAGAATGGGCCACCCAAGCAGGTTTTGATCCCTTGTGAGACTAATACAGTGTAGTTGTTGTTCCATTGTGTAAATCACCCTTGGGTTGAATGGTTATATTTTAGACGCTTGTATTACTTGAGAAAAACGGAATGTCCAGATGAGATTTAAATAAAAGGATTTTAATTTATTAACAATCCTTTTTCCATAACAAAAATGATTGATTCAACCAAAACGTAAGAGTATTATTTTAAACAAGCAGAAAAAGACCGCAAAGTTCCAAGACTAGGTCTGAAAACTGTGTGCTCTCCCAGCCAAACCAACCCTCTAGGCCTCAGGACCTTTCCTTTATGGACAACTTGACCAGTAGAGGGAGCACACGCACTAAGCAGCAATTAACAAAACACACACAATACTGAAAATGGCCAGTAAATGTAAACAAAGGAATTGGTTCCTACATACAGAATACTAAAATGTTTCCCTCTCCTCTGCCCCAATAGGTAAATTTCAACGAGCCGATCTCCATGCTGCAGCGTCTGTCTGAAGACCTGGAGTACTACGACCTGCTGGATAGGGCGGCTAAGTGTCACAGCTCCCTGGAGCAGATGTGCTACGTGGCTGCTTTCACAGTCTCATCATACTCCACCACTGTGTACCGCACAGGCAAACCCTTCAACCCTCTGCTAGGGGAAACCTTTGAGCTGGATCGGCTACAAGAATGTGGCTACCGCTCCCTCTGTGAACAAGTGAGCAACACCGCACAGAGAGATGGGTTATAAAGAAGGGGTATAAAGAAAGAAAGGCAGGTCGATGTTTTAAAAATGAAATGTAGCAAACAGGGCAGTATTTGCCTGTAGCCTATTATAGATGTTAAATATTGTAATATACAGTATATTGTAAGTTAGCAGTAATTTCAGGCTAGTAAAACTTAGAGAAGAATAGAATAGTGAATTTTCCAGTAAAGTTGAACACTCTTTGCATCTAGTACTTTAATAATCACATGTTAACATGCGTAGTAATCGCATGTTAACATCCATAGTAATCGCATGTTAACATCCATAGTAATCGCATGTTAACATCCTGTGAGAATCCCCATATAAATGCTCCTTTTCTCCATTCGCTAGGTGAGCCACCACCCACCGGCTGCAGCACACAACGCCATCTCTGAAAGAGGCTGGACCCTCAGACAAGAGATTTCCTTGGCTAGCAAGTTCAGAGGAAAATATCTTTCCATCATGCCTTTAGGCAAGTGTCACTGTGTGTGTGCTACAAAGATAGCCCTGACCATACAGATGTGGTGCTTCATTAGTGTTTTGGTTACCAAAGAAACACATTGTAATATGTTGCTTTTATTACTGGTACATGGTATTTTATGGGTCAGCAGGTACAAATGCTACGTGTATGCACTCAATTTCTTTGCCTCTCCATAACCAGGTTCTATCCAGTGCATATTTGAGAAGAGTAACAATCACTATTCTTGGAAAAAGGTCACCACTACAGTACATAACATCATTGTAGGAAAACTCTGGATTGACCAGGTAAGATAATACTACGATTAAAATGCTACTCAGCGAGATGCTTGTGTATGACTGTTTATTAGAGGTGTCCAATAATGAAATGCATGATTGCAAAGTATGATTTGATCCAAATTGCAAACAAGTTGGGCAATTACATTATTGCCTGTATGCACTCTATATGACCTATGACAATATGAAAGTAATAACACAATTCACTTACACGGCGTGTCTATATTTAATACTTTCTGCGGTTTATTGGCTTGCATTGTGTGTTGGCAATAGTTTTGCTTCCCCATTTCCTTGGATATTTGGACTATTATCTGTATTGCTGTTTCCCTTCAGTCAGGAGAGATAGATGTGGTGAACCACAGGACAGGAGATCGCTGCCACCTCAAGTTTGCTCCCTACAGCTACTTTTCCAGAGACGTAGCCAGAAAGGTGAGCTTATAACTCAATAAATTTGGCTTGTGTCTGTTATCAAACATTCATTAAAAAAATAATTTATCAAAAAAAGAAAACCAATTTTAAATATCTAGCATTTCTGTGTCATACTAATGTTAATTTTAGTTGTATTCTGTGTGTGTGTGTATGTATGTATGTATGTATGTATGTATGTATGTATATATATATATATATATACACACACACAACATGCTATTTGTATTGTGTGTATATATACAGAATGTATGTTGCTCTACAACTGCTAAACCTGATGTGATATATGTATGAACATGATTGGGAATCTAATGTGTACTGCGAGAGAGGTTTAATTCATTCTTCTGCTGGGTCCCAGGTGACAGGTGTGGTTACAGATAAGGAGGGGAAGGCTCACTTTGTGTTGTCGGGAACGTGGGACGAGAAAATTGAGTATTCCAAGGTAATGCAGAGCAGCAAAGGCGAGAATGGGACTGAAGGCAAACAAAGGACTGTCTACCAGACCCTCAAAGCCAAAGAAATCTGGAGAAAGAATCCTCTTCCGTGAGTCTGTGTGTTGATCAATGCCTAGAAATCAACTGTGTGTTTACATAACCAATTGGATTCTGAAAGTCTGAGAGCTATTGAAGAACTGGTAAAGAAAGTCACACTTACAGCATTAAAATCACTTTTAATTAATACTGTATGTCAACTGATAAATATGCCATATGTAAATATTTACAAATTATGTGGGGAAGTAATAACTAAGCTAAAGAAATGCGGATATTATTCAGACCACACGCAATAACATAGATTAGGGTAAATGCAAAGGCTGTGGTTTGATATTCAAATACATGATCACATTTTAATTCCACATATAAATCATTGAATATTTACACACTTTTAAGCACACAAACTCATTTATAATAAATGAGTTTGTGTGCTTAAAAGTGTTGAGGCACTGAAATAATATTCAGATTAAACGGTAAAGCCAACTTTTTATACTTTTTTAACCCCCTACCCCCCTTTTTTGTCCTTTTTTTTTTTTTACATCTTCTTTACATCTTCTTTATGACCAAGCAGCGTGTCTGTCTCCCACAGAGAGGGAGCAGAGACCATGTACTATTTCTCCTCTCTGGCGTTAACACTCAACGAACCCGAGGAGGGCGTGGCGCCCACGGACAGCCGGCGCCGGCCCGACCAGAGGCTGATGGAGGCGGGTCGCTGGGATGAGGCCAACGCGGAGAAGCAGCGCCTGGAAGAGAAACAGCGCACCACCCGCCGGGAGAGAGAGAAGGAGGCTTTCAAGGCAGCCAGCCCAGCCGAGGAAGGTAAGGGGGAGAAAAGGGGGAAGGAAGCAAAAGAGATAACAGGATGAGTGAGTGAGAGAGAGAGAGAGAGATCGTAGCGCTCTTTTACCTGAGAAACAAAAGGGTGAGTATAGCAGCAGGGGTTTCTCTGTCTGGTCATCCATGCTCTACATGGTGTGTGTGTCCTGGTTTCACTTGTCTGTCTTTGTCTCTACCTCAAGCTGTCACAGAGGATTCCATCACTGACTCACCTATGAAAAGCAAGTACCACTCTCCTAGTTTACTTGATGCTCATTACTATTGGCCAAATTGTTACTTTTACCGTAGGTTAAATGTCCACTGTGTTGCTTATTCCATCCCTCCATCCATTTCTCTTCCACTTAGCTGCTTCAGAAGAGATTGGCACTGAAGCGAGTGAGTTTTCGGAAGAAAGCAAGTATCCCTTCAACACTGCACATGATTAGTGCTCTTTAAAAACACTGTTTAGATTTAAATATAACTTCCTTAAGACTGTAAAGATACCCATAAGACATATTTTATACCCCTAAAACATATTCTATATCAATTAATTTTGTTAAATGTGTTTCTACCCCTAAAAATGTTCAATATACTAGAGAAAATAACAGCAATATCTATGCCCAGTTACCCCAATCATCTATCACTGCCAAACGTTTGTTGTTCTGATTAGCTCAAGGCGGTCCAATCGCCTGCTAATGTTTTTTCTATTGGCTCTGCTTGGTTTATGGTTTTCAATTAAGAGTTCCCAGACTGATATGTAAATCAGAGCAAATCATAGGGCCAGAGCTATTGTTTTGGTACTGGGATAATAAAGTGATTTGCTTCTGAACTCCACTTGATGGCACCACAAACTCTTTGTCTAGTGTGAAGCTAGGAGAAAAGCGATCATGTACTCCAAACTAGGACAATACACCAAGAGCCATTGTAGCAGAGTAACATTGCAGAGGATCATGATAATATTGTATCGAGTCATCTCTGGAAATTCCCATGATAGATAGATAGATAGATAGATAGGGAAGTCACCAAACTGCGGGATTGTTGAGTTCCCTATCAATCTTTTTAAATGTACTTATCTATTTCTTGATGTACTTATTTTCATGTTCAGCAGATACATAAACCTGTTGCATGCAAGTAGCCCCTTCTGTTTTCACTCACTTATAAGATCTCTTTCTCTGTGTCACATCATACCCATTCATTTATGTCTCTTATTCTCCAACCATGCACCCTTCCTTCTTCTTTCTTACAGACCCTCATGGACCACCGCTCTCCTCTTTTTTAAGCAAGTATTTTTCTTGTGACATACACATCTGTTATGTTTTCTGTTTAGGGATGCACCGATTGCTTTGTTCTGGGCCGATTACCGTTTAAAAAAAAAGCCTGACCGGTCCGGTTCTGGTTTTCATAGTAAAGCTTTCACAATGCGCTTGTTTTTGTGCCTTTTAAAACTTTTACAAGGCCGCGTCCATTCAACAGGACGGATTGATAAGAAATAAGCAACGTAGCTTACTCCTCTTTTCAGTGAGATGACCAATATTATGCCAATAGATTTGCTCTCTGTTGTATTTAAAACGATATTGAAGCTCGGACACACATTTGCTGTAGTATAACCTTCATTTATGAAATAATACCATGCGTATGCGGATACCTGACTCTGGTGGCAAGCTGTTCTGCCATGCTGGCTGCCCTTTTATTTTTATTTTTTTACACAGACGTCGTTCCGGCTCTGTGACTACCTCCGCTGCCGGCTCAGAGTCGCAACAACAACAACGTTCCCCTGCCGTACCTTTAACACAGAACGGCGAGGCGGAATGAAGGCGCAATATTCCCGCATTGAAAACTCTGTGTAAAAAGGGCATCTCCACTGTAGTTCTTCCGTGATTCGCTTTTTTTGCGGACATTACAGATTGTGTGCATGGAGCATATAGGCCTACACTTACCGGAACACACATCGGCCGAAATTATAAAAAAATAACGTCCAGTTGCCAATCGCGTGTTAGGAGCAAAAACGGTCCGATTACGATTGATGGCCGGTCGACCGGTGCATCTCCATTTCTGGTGTTTTTTATTGATAGATAAAATAGTAAGACTCTCCTCATATCCTATCATTCTCTCCTCACTTCCTTTCCGTCTTCTACCTCAGCCGAAGGTGTGGAAGGTCCTCATGCTTCAGTCAAAAGCAAGTAACATCAGACCTGCTCTCCTATACGCTCCTCATTTCCCTCTCCTCCTGTTAACGCTTTCTGTTTTGTCAGACATTTCCACCTGGGGCTTCAGCTGTCAGTTGTAGCTGATCTTGTTGTGTGTTTTAATAGAGAAGCAGTGTGTCTGTTGTGGTCCTGTAGGGACGTGGGCTTCTAAAACCTTTTTAAAAACCTATTTAACCTTGTTTTCCTGTTGTACGACAATCTGAGAAATGTTATTGAAAAATATGAAATAAGTGAGCTTTTCCCCAGGCCAAGGCTACCCACATTCCTCTAGATGACCACAACTGCCTTGTCCCATATATGCAATCACAGTTCACTGGCCTCCTCTTCCTAACTGCCATATGGGGGTCCCATGAAGATTCCACTTGGTGGGGGGGGGGGGGGGGGGGACCTG
>JAODLI010008581.1:0-26776 GCA_027575585.1 Percopsis omiscomaycus | reverse complement strand
TCGCTAGCCCCCCCCCCCCCCCCCCCCACACACACACACACACACACATACACGCACTAGTTTGTGTCTCTCCATTATGGTTTCTGGCTTGCACATTGTCCTACTACTTTTGGAGGGTTTCTGGAACAGTGCGTTCAGATTGGTCCACCAGGTTTACTCTGAGCTTACTTGTTACGTAGGGAAAAAGGGAGGGCAAACAAGAAGAATTCAGGGTTTTAAAAGAGAGCTGGGTTACCCGTCTGCATGTTGATCAACCCACAGTGCAAATATTTTCCTTCTCTGTTATGAGCTTTCAGTCCTGCGATGAAAGCCAAGCTACTTTGAGCAAAGTGTACCTCTTGTATGAGTATTGTATGTACAATTTGTCATTGCTTGTACAGTATAATAACTAACACATCTGATAAGACATGGCTTTGTTTTATGGTTTATTGGACAATTTTTATTTTCAAAACCTATTATCGGAGAAGGGCCAATGCATGTGTTTGTGCGAGTGCCTATTGTGTTTGTTCAATTGGCAATAATTGCACAATATTGCAAAATATTGCAAATATAGTACAATTGCATACGATAATGGAAACATTTAGTGTACAGATGTTTAGTTAAGGGGACATTTGCAGCTGTGTTGTATGTTTGACAAAAAAGTGTTTTTCTACAGTTTACGGGACACTGACCAGACACGACTGTAGTGTCTAGTTCACAGTATATGCCTTCGGAATGACAATACATTCTCTCGTTGTAAACTGGCACATTCAGTGGAAGATTATAGTGACCCCCAGAATTCTAAAATCAAGACCAAGATGTAGGATAGGGAATTGAGTGTTAAACAAACAGCTTTGCTTTGCATTCATTGAGATGATTATCACATACAGTACAGTAAGTGAAGTTAAACCATGCTGTACCACTGAAAAAAGAGCATACTGTATACTGCAAACACATACCTGTATAAGCTAGTATACTGGAAAAACAAAGCTCAGGGTTTAAGCCTTTGCATTGTGTCATAGTCCAAACAGATCACCAACCACAAACTAATAATCGCTCATAACTGAGCAGGTGTATGGGAATGGATGGACCTTTGGTAATTTGCACCAATGTTTCATGAAAGACTAGTGCAGTAAGGCTTTGACATGGTCTCCTATAGACTTGTTTGGATTGGTAATTACTGCAGGATGACTGAAATGCTAGTTAATCATAAACTTGGTACACTATAGCCCAGCTATCACCCTGTATTACAGCAGGCAAACAGCCTCAGGGAACAACTGCACTTTAGACCTTTAGATACACCTTACAGTGATTCCTCAAAACATTTATTAGTAACCAACATTGCATAAAATACTATGTGTCATGCTCAAAGTGGATCAAAACATGACATACCATAAAACTGGTTTTCAAAGTGATGGTCTAGAGATGATTTTAGGGGGTTGCAAGATGATTTCTATTTTTTACATTTAAATTGTATTCTAGTTTTGGAAACTACCCATGTATTTTTCAGCTGTGTTCATATATATTTATGCTTTCCAACCCTAAAAACAACCTAAACACAGAGATAATCAGTCTTCTGCTGATTCTATTTCCCTGCTAAATTCAGCTGCTCCATCCACTGACTCCCTAAGTAAGTCTTATATAGTAAGTCTGATATGTTGCTTGGATTGTCGCCACAAAAAGACCTGTTTGTCTGACCTCCTCCACTCCTCCAGTCTATCGGGGTCTGGGGGCCCCAGCTTGTAGGGCCCAGCTACCAGTGTTTGCTCCTGCTTTATAGTCTCACTGTTTGTTTTCCCCTTCACTGAGTCTCCGCATCGCTCAAGTGCTGCCCTTGCTTAGGGTCACCAGGTCTGTGCTTGGCCCACCCAGAGCGTGATGCTCCAACCAATAAAGATAAGCAATCTGCAGGATGTCACACTATACCTCCGCACACGGACACTGGTAATCTACATTTTAACGTGGCATTGAGATATTTTCTCAAATACAGTACACAGCGGTTTCTCTGTGTGGTGGGTCTTCTGTACTTTTGCCTTGAGGGTGTAATATAAGAATATAACCCTATAATAAGCCCTTCCTTTAGAGGGAGTCATTAAGGGATTAATCATCAGCATGTTTTTTAAAGTGGTAACTATTTGATATTTAAGTCGATATAAAGATTAACATCACTAGTTGTTACTTAACAGGTAACAATATATAATTCAGAGACAAGGAGGGTGCCCACAAATGAAGGATAAAATGTAAAACCTCTCATCCTCATTTTAGCTTTGTTCTATTGTTATATTCTATTAAAAAACAAAGAAAATGCTCATAGATAAATCACAATGTTACAATATCAGTTACGGTGTTACGAATGTTACAATATCAATGTGGTTTTTCAGGTAAACAGGAGAGTATACCTTCTAATAAGACTATAGACACCAACAACATGCCCAAATGATACTTTAAAGCGAACAACACCTTGGCTGTAATTGCTAAGGATATTGGCTGTGGCTATTTGTCGTTGTGAGGGATCACATGAGCCCTAGGGGGATGGGCAAAGTTTCTGAGCGTGGTACGGCTTTAAGAGTTTACTACCACCGCACCACTCACACAACTGAAAGTTTAGAGGCCAACCGAGCAGTGGGATTCCTAAGGGTGTAGGAAGTGACGGGTCTGGATGAATTGCAGACGAAAAAGACACGAGAATATCAACACAAAGCAGAACGCGAAGCAACGTGCTTTAAACTGAGTGGTGCTCATAGTAGCCTACCAGGAAAGCGAATCGCGCGATACGAAGCGTAACGTGTTAAATTGCGGATTTGAGATTGTCCGTGGAAAAGGAACTAGAATGGTGGTAGGAGTGAAAAGCTGTGATTTTAGTTGCCTTGCTGTACTGCAATTCCCATGACCAATCTTGCAAATAAAATTACTGCCACCCGGGACAACTTTGGACGGACGTAAAAGTATGGAAGAAGAACGCGTAATGTTCAGTCATAGATTAAATAGACGGAATAAACTTTGTGAAATGCAACAACATATTTAGATTATATTATGAGTGCAAATCGTTGGATTTCCCCAAGATTTTTTCCTCTGTTTGGTTCAGTTTTGCGACTTTTGGAATGTTTCCGAGTGTTCGGATATTCATATCACTTTGCGCACTGGTGCCGCTGATAACGTTGGGACTCGCTTCAGAACTTCGGGTACGAGTTCGTCTCGCTGACGGACTGGTCACAGAAGAGGTTCTGGAAGCGGACAGTGAAAGAGACTCGATATCACTTGAGTTCAAACAGGGAGATGGGACACTCATTACGTTTGTCGCTGACTTCAAACAGGTGAGCGAGGATTTTATTTTTTTGTCATTGAAACGACATACGAAACGCCATGTAGCCTATTATGGATATGTAATATCCATAAAAGTACTAATGTAAGATTTCACAATCAAGCACAGTCATATCAGTTTTACAAGTAGGTAACCAAAGTTCGTCGCTGCTGAAATTATGCCAAGGCTATTTACTTAGCCTGTTATCTCCAGTGGTCTTTTGGGTTAAACTTAATGATTGCCTCAGGACGTGGGCAGATCTGAATCTTAACACAAAACATCCCACTAGAATGCAAAGATTACTCTGGAACAGATAGTCATGAAAAACTCTCGTAACATTTCAACTAAGCGAATGGAGGCATCATACTATTCCTCTAAACCTGATCGGTGTTCATGATCATAAACCAAGAAGGTCGTGGCTGCACCCTCAGATGTAACTGCTCACTCACTGACCCCTGAGCCTTAACCCCCAAAACGCTGCTCATGTGTCTAGTCTAGAGGCCATCAGTGGCCATATTTAGCATTCTTCTAAAAGTAGGAAACTAGATCACGCCCACTCCATGCCTGACCACCATCACATAATGACGATCAGAAAAGTGAAGGGCTCTATCTAGAAATGGAAATGTCACTTCTGGTAGGGCTAGACTAGCTTATGGGAACCAACAGTGCATGAGTCTGTGATGGTTGCCATCACACGGAAGCTGACAGACTGGTGAGATGTGAAGGGGGAGATTTACCAGGATTAAGTGGGCATGTCTGACTTTTTTGATCTGGATGTCTGGTTCCCTAACCAAAACAGCTAATTTAGAGTTTAAAGAGAAGCAGCCATCACCTTCAATCATTGGTAAAATGCCAAGATAAAGAGGCATACACTGATCTCCAAGTGTTGTGCAGATACTGTACTGATTTATGTACAAGCCCCACCTCTCTCTCTGTCTGTCTCTATGTGTCTGTGTCTCTTCACTTGTGCACACGCATACATGTGGTTTGGTTTATTTGAATAAAGCCAATAGAACCTCCTAGGTCCGTTTACTTTTCCGCTGCTTGATTTATCTGTTCCACTTTTAGGTTAGTCTCTCTCTCTCTCTTCCCCCCCTCTATGTCCTCATTCCTCCTCCATGTGTTTTTCATCCGGCTGTTGTAGCTGTATCTCCAGGATTTATGGAAAGTTGAAAGAGCTGTCACATCCAGCTGCCTTACATAATTTACAGTACTTAAAGGAGCTTCAACGCAGACAAAAGTGATGGTTTGTTTTTGTTTAGATTCAGCATCCCCTAAATAAGTATGTTTTTACTGATGGAAATTAAACTGGACCGGTCATAGTTTCCATATCTATGCGTGTCTATCGTATCTATGCGTGTTTAGATTGTCTAAGTCTTCAGGGGGGCTATGATGCAGATAGCTAAGTCTTTCTTCATGGTTCTTCATCTGGAATCATTTATACTTTGTCGACACATGTATGTTAATTTGAACAAGGAGTCAGCAGGCAGAAGTCACCCTTCATTCATGAAGTTACCCTTCATTGAAAAAATATTTTATATTATACTCAACAAGAAGTTAGCTTCATAAGTTGCTTCACTCGGTTGTTTCCTGAGTGATGTGTTGGCCTGTGTTGTGAGAAAAGTTTAACCTTATCTGTAGAATCTTGAATGACTCATGAAGCAGGTTGCTCAAAAGGCATGTGGACACAGGAGCAATGAATGGATGATTCATCTCTTTCTCTTTGGTGCTGCTATGACGACTATATGGTACAACACTATATGATTTAGAGGTATTTATTGCATAAAAAATGTGTGTGTGTGGGGGGGGGTTGCAAAACTACTGATGGCGGCTCTATGTCAGTGTAACATACTTTTCTTTAGTTTGCATTTATATCCCCTATTATTTCCCCTTTTGAAGAAGATGGATTCTGAAAAATGATAGCTCAGCAGTTGTGGCCAAATGAAGAAACTTAAGATTGATAAGCACTTTATCCCTTTGAGCAACTGAACATGATTGGAGAGGCAGTGGATTCTTATCCATGTGACACCACCGTTGTCAAGTCGACCACTATTTAGCTTGGTCTAGATGTCAGGTAAAGTATACCTTAACCATTTCTAACTTTTCTACAACTTAATCTGACATTATACATATTTAACCATAATGCCTAAACATAATCTTGTGCCTTAACTTAACCATCTTTAACCTAATACCTGAAAATAAACATTTCTGTTTTAAAAATAGATTACTGCTACTGGGAATCAAACCTAGGCTATACAAAGCCATCAACATTGCCACCAAAAATCCCAACAAACACACAGGTATTTCTCAATTTATGACATCCTGGAACAACGCAGTATCTTGCGGCTAAATAATTGTAAATAAAAAGGTTGACGCTGTCAGAGAGACGTTATTGTTAATAACAATAATATCCTAAAATGAGCGCATCATTCAGAAGTGGGTAGGTAGACTTTAGTAGAGATTAAAGCTTGCTTTCATATTTGTGAGGTTTAAGCAGTGGCTTAAATAAGCTTTAATACGGACTAGGCTCTAGAGACACACATAGCAAAACTCTTATCGGTTCTGTTTAATACTTCTTAATGGCGCGTTCTCAGACTTTTTATTTTATTTTAAATATTGGATTGATCAATTCTGCATTGACCACCCCATCCCAGAGTTCACACTCAGCATGTCTTGTCACATTGAGTCATAAGTGTATAGTATTTATTGTTCCATCTGCTTTTTGTCCCAGTTTCATCAAAATTAAGGCTTGTATCTGAGAAAAATCTTAACTGTGCCATAATTCTTTTTGTAATGCAGTGTGATTTTTCAGAGCTAAAAGGATCTTACCCGAGTGAGGGACAGATGCTGGGACGCCACTTTAACATGATAGCGTGAGATTGGGTGTAAATGACAGGGCCTTTCACTGTAAACAATAGCATGGTGGTGTGAATGAGCACCATCTTATTAATTCTCTTCTCATCAGCCTTATAAACCTGATCGTGTTTCCTTGAAGCTGTCCCACTCTACTGTAAATCTCTCTTCAAAGTGAGGAGGAGGCATTGTGAATGCCCCCAACAGTAAGCTTGCTCACAAAATCAATTGGACATTCTTCACACACCCCCATTAGAGTGCAAAGTAAAACAGCAGTGAGAGTTGGGGGTGGGGCACAGGCTGGTTGGCCTTTTTTGAGATCCCTCCCTTTGGGATATATCTGTGACCCGTTCTGGCTCGTGCCCATCCCTAGTTCTTTCACAGGGAATCTGGGAAAACTAGGCTAAAAACTTGACCTTTGACGACAACGATCATGCTTTATGTATTGTGCTTGTGTGGACGACCCGCTGGCCTGCTTATCGTGTGTAGTTGTTTTTTTATTTTATTTGTGAGAATAGAATTTTGCGCCAATAGAAGCAACTTAGTCTTTGATTCTTTTTAGGTTAATCCAAGTCAGTGTAGTCTGCTGTGCTGCGCTTGCTTCCATTCATTGCCGCACCTTATTTCCCACCCATCCCTTTAAAACACTATCCTATTTTGGCACTTTCACAAACCTGTAAGGCCATTTCAGAGTGTCACTTTTTCCAGGAAAAGCCTGTTGTTGGCACGTGAAGCATTGTGGTACTTTCACTTGTGTTCTACAAGTGACTAGCAGTCAAATAACTCATCGGGGTAGCCTAAGAAGGACAACTTGACTTAAATAAATCCCAATGTTTTCAGTGTCAAAACCAATTATTTTAAGCTTTTTTTGTCTCTTAGTGATGCAAGACTTGCTTTGGAAGACCTCCACTTCTACTATAGTTCCTTACATATTTAATTTCATATCTCAGTGTGAAAGATTAGCATGTTGGACATGTTCTTGCATAATATAAATGATGCCATGCACCTGAGACTAATTTCTCTACCTTGTCTCACATGAGCAAGGGATTAAATCTGTCTTGTCCTGAACAAATAAAGGTGCTGTGCAGGAATTATTCAGGCACACTTTTAAATGTAAAGTAAAGAAGATTCTACATTTTGGTTATATGTCCAAATTATTTATGCAAATTTTTGTTGACTGTTGATATTGATAATAGGTTGTACTTCTGGTACATTCACAAGTGTATACACCACAGACTGGGTTGCATCAAAAAGGATTAAGATTTAACCTTGATTCAATCAAGATTTATCTATTAATCCAGTTGCACAAAACTTTAAACCTAGTTTAAAAATGATCAGGGTTACATTTAAACCATCTTTTTAATCTTGTTTTTAGTTTTCACAGTAAACCTATAGATGCATGTAATCCTGTTGCTCCACTGCTTAAAACTCGGATTTCAATTTTAGTTGGGTATTAATTTTAAACTTGTAGCTGAGGTGTTTTAGGGAAACCAGGGGTTACCTTTTCAAAATGGCAGCATATGTTAGGTTGAAGAGAGTTCCGGAGTTCCTCAAAGGCAAATAAGGGACTGCCTCAACCCTGTGGAGTTTTATGATGATGAATTTTCAAGGCGGTACCGATTTCAACAAATTTAAAAATCACATCTCATTTGTCCTTGATCCCCGCAGACCTATTGAAACTTGTACTTAGGACCCATGCCTATTATTTTTTCTCACCGTGAAATTATCTATTTATCTATGTATCTGACTGTAATGGTACTGTTTAAATTTTTTAAATTCCTTCTTTGGTTGCACAAGCTACTTTTAACATAGGTCTATGCCAGTTTTCTCTCAAAATGGAAGAAAAAGTAACTCTAATGATTATTATCAAGAGAGTAACACTGTTGCTGTTTTATTTACACTGGCGAATCCATCATGGCGGACAAATTAAAATTAATTGCAGGTCAAGGTTTTAATCACAGGTCAATGCTGATTTGTTAAGCTATGCTAAAGTGGTGCAACACTACTCAAATTAAAATATAACCTAGATCAACAAATCCTTGATTAGCCCTAAACTATTCTTAAATTAATCCTTAGTGTACCAGTTTGACATTTTCCTTTTTAAAGATTATCCTGTATTTTGAAAAGCTTTTCTCTGATGACTTTTTGTTCCCTGACAAATCTGTATCCAAGGGGCCTGCCTTCTTCTATGGCATTTTCGTGGCCCCCTTTGGCCTCCCGTGGCCTCTTAGCTCCTCGGCCCATGGTTGATGTCTTTATTCTTTATCGTGGTCCCACCAGCCGGCCAGATGTTGGCCTCTCAGTGCTGCTGATAATGAAAAGCCTCCCCATTCCCATAAACTCCCCCAGGCAGGAGGGAGGGAGGCCAACGGTCCCTGGGAGCACCACTGAACGCCTTTTTGGACCTTTCCCACAATCAACTGATTTGAGATGCTGGACTACAATGCTGCTGTGACATTCTTGGAATGAAGATGAATAGCTAGTTTTGGCTTTCTCTGAAAATGCCGTTTATTTTTTTGTTTGTTTGAATTGCTTTAGTAGTTTCAGGATGGCAGATAACAGTGGAAGTTAGCAAGCGGGGTATACTCCAAGGTATACTCACACTGTTCTCTACCCCTACCCCATAACAGTGACACATCTTTTTGTGTACATCAGAGAGTGGGCTGTGGTGGAAATTGTGGTTCATAATTTTACCGAGGTGTTAAATAGGCAATTTGTTTTATTTTCCTAACTGTATTTATATAGTACAGCTGTCCGACTTCAATTGGGGAAAGTGACTTACAGTGAGCACAATTACAAGTATGCTCACGGATGCTTACAGGAAGGTCGGGCATGTTGGGGATTGAACCCAGGACCTTTTTGGTTGGGAGTCAACCACCTAACCCCTAACCTCTAACCCCTAACCTATCATGCCCCTAGTTTCCCTCCATTCTTTTCAAAGGGAATGCCTTCTCTTTCAATGTCCCTCTGTGTTTTTATTGTACATTTCAATGCCACTATGCCACTAATAATTTGCTTGCTACTTGCGCCCGCCAGGTGTGGCCAGTCCCCCAAATGTGACCTTGCATTCTTGCCTTTAGAGCCTTTTGTAATTGGCTTCAGCTCAAGCATTTCCCAGGTGAACAGCTTTACTCCTGCTCCTTTTGTCTGGTCTGTTTTTTTTTGTTTTTTTTTACACCCCATCTTCCAACCTTATCTCTAATCCCGGGATACACCTGTGCCTTTTGACTGGGGCCCCCAGGTTCACTAATATCTATATTGTCTCCAAACCTTGGTAAGCCCTTTGTTTAGTTTATAAGTGGAGAATCTTGATATATTAGAAGAGAGAGAGAGAGAGAGAGGTACTGATTCCTCTATAAATACAAGTCAACAAAATCAAATGGAAAACTGTATGATACAGATTCTGCATGCAATCTCTATATTTATAGCAGTTTGTGAGGATGCCAATTCCTTTTGAAACAATCTATGGGTTTTAGCTCTTTACACTTTATTCTAGATTTTTTATTTTATTTTTATTATTATTACAAAAGACCCACTAATGCAACATAAACCCACACCGGTCCCAAATGACTCATCAGAGCTGACCAGCGGGCCTTTCCAGTCAGTCATGAACCATATCAACACACATGGTCTTAGAAGGGATTACAAAACAGGAAGGGCCCCCTGTCCTCAGGACAGCCTCGGGCTCTGTGTGTGTGTGTGTGTGTGTGTGTGTGTGTGTATGAAGCCATGCACGCGAGTGTGACGTGGTGCTTTTAGCCCGCCATCAAAACTGAGGGTTTAGTGTCTGGGAACAGTGATTTCACTCGAGCAGTTGAACCACTCTTACCCAAAGAGACCCTCCTAGAAAACCAGTTGCTGTTCTTTTTAATGAGGGTTTTAATGTTTTTTGGCTTCACAGAAGCTTATTTTTCACAGACGGTAATGTACCGGACCTAGTTAAAGCAACTATATGCTGCATAATGTGATATTAGGTTAGCATCCTAACTACAGCCAGAGAATGTTCACTGTAAATGGCACCTTTAAGTGTCTGAATAGGCTTTTGTGTAACTCCTTCAATAATCTGGCTTACCATAGGTAACCACCCATGAAACGATTGCCTAGCCCTTGCCAGTTAAACAGGTCTAAAAGTCAGGTTGTATGAACGCACACTTGTGTTTGGGTCTTTGCCAGTCGTGGCTTGTATTCCACAGCATTGCTCGCTGGTGTCAAGGAGCAATGACGTGGAATCTCTTTTGTTGGGAGTATTTATAACTGTGCTGACATTTGCACAATTCTGGTGAAACAGAAACGAGCCAAGGCCACACTGTATTACAATTCTAAAATGGCCTTTTTTAAACTTGAATCCTCCCTGCAACAAACTGATAACTTGAACGGTTGTCTGCTAGCCTTAAGCATCATTGAATATAATATTACTTTGAGTCGGTTCTTATCAGCTACATATGGAACAGAAAGTTGTATGGAACAGAAAGTTCCAACGAACATTTAGAACTTGGAGAAAGCTGGGCCTACACACACACACGCGAGCGCATGCACATTGCCTGTGGCAACATGGGTTTTCACATACTGTAAGACTTGTGCCGTTTCCTCTACTCCTATGTAAAAGCCATCATACCCGTTTCTTTCACCGTCTGTGGGTTTTGTTTTTGTTCGAGAACAGTTCACCCATTGGCAGATTTGAAAAGCAATCTGGTGTTTGATCATTTGGATCAGATTGGTGTTAATTCTTCCTTGATATTTGGATACTATTACAATTAGGTCATTTAGCAGATGCTTTTATCCAAAGCGACCTACAATTACATGCTGCTAATACATGGAGCAGACACCTAGACCACTAGGCTATCCTGTCCCTCGTCATTGTTTGACTAGGTTTAGGCCTATTCCTTTATTTAGTGTATACGTTAATGCTTTATATCCACTTTTCACGATTTGTATTTGTCTTACTCTCTCACTGTGTGCGTGTGTGTGTGTGTGCGCGCAAACCTTGATATGATACCTGTTTTCCTAATTCTTGTTGGCACAGTGCTGGTAGAAAGGAGTCTAGTCCTGTCCAAACAAACGGAGCTGATTCCTACTGATTATGTCAGTGTATTCATGTTGCAGATGATGTCAGTGTCATTATTACTCATTGTCTTTTACACTTATTTCTTTTACAAACACTGAAAATTATCTCTGCAACAGAAGCAAGATCACAAAGGCATCTGTACTGGTTAGTTTTTAATTTTTAGTCTGCAGTCAATGTTGAGAATCCTTTTTGTTTACTGCTAGAGGTGTGTTGTACATTCATTGCTACCTGTTAATGTTGTACATTGTATTTTTTATAGAAATATATTATGCATAAGTGAAATAACCATGATGACATAATGCTGTTCTTATTCTAGGAGAATGTTGGTAGCTTGCAATAGCTGGTGGTTAATCAGTTCAACTGTTGACAAGTGTACTGATTGTAAGTCGCTTTGGATAAACATGTCTGCTAAATGCTGTAAATGTAAATGGTGTTCTATGGCACCACAGCAAAGACGTTATGTGTTGCCGAGTTACATCAAAATTAGTAAGAAGAAAAACAACAATGTGGCATACTACTGGAGAAGAAGGTAGTGTCTTATATTGACTAGCTTCCAGAGGAGCACGGTTGATGGAGCTATAGCTAACCAGCTTCTCTGTAATTACCCAGAGAGCCCTTGGGCAATCCGTGGGTCTGACGGGATCTCTCTCTCGCACATGCACATGCACACACACACGCACACACTGCGTGGGAGGTCTTGAAGTCATGGCCTCTGTGACTCCCTTATTAAACCATGTATCTATTCTTGTTGTTCTCCCTGCCTTTTCACTACATCTCCTGTGGTCTGTCACTGTTAACTGGGATATATTCATGCCTACTCTTGACATACTGTAGCTCTCTAATCACTACAAACTCTTTTTTTAGAACCAGCACACTTGGGTTATCATTAGTGTGTGACTATCAGTCACATGGTATTTATTGTACCCCCAAAATCCCATCTCACTGTTTATGTTTAAAGGCCAATCTGTTATTCCTGCATAGCAGTGTTCCACTCCTTGGAAAACCATGGTAATGGTAAACATCCTTATTTGACACACATAAAGGAGTATCTCATAAATGTGCAATATTGAGTATTTTACAGAGATATGTGTTAAGTCATGCTTGGACATCTGTTTTATAGTACCTTTTGTCATATGAAAACTACCCTCAGAATGAGGAAACCAGTGGTCGTGCAAAGTACTTGTGTATTTAAGATTATAACCTTTGAGCATGGTTGTGTTTTGTGGTGGTACAGTTCTCAAACAGGAAGTGGGGCCCAAGAGCTTAAAGGCTTAAAAAAAGAAGAAAACAAACAGGTCTCTTTGTCCTGTTTATCTCAGTTGTCCAAGAGTTCCTCCTGTGCAGGGAGTGAAATGCCTTGAAGTTGCCTCTCCTCTGCAGCCTGTCTGCTTCAGAGGAGTGTGTGAAAAGCAGAGGAGGCGGGGAGTATATGCGTCTTAAGCCAAGAGCGAGCAGGGGTAGTAGTGGGTTGGATTAAATTAATAGGAAGACAAGTCTGTGGCCCTCCATGCTGTTGCAGCTTCCCATAATGCTTTGCATGCCCTCTCACATAATTCTTTATGGCCTTGGAGATGGTTACAGATATCACATCCTTGACAACAGCAACAGGTTTTTGGTGAATTTTTTTTATGGTGACTTTTTTTTTTTTTACTTCCTCTTTTCCACATGTTTAGGACAACACTCTCCAGGCCCAGAGACGCATTACACAACCACCAAACGGTCAAATAAATCAGTATTAGTACTACAATGAGCATAAACTCTTCATGGCATTTATGTAGGCAGTTGTGAAGTGCTAGAATAGATTGAATATATCCTTGTTCTAAATGGCAGTAAAGTAGCTTCTAACACTCATTGTATTCCTACCATGTCTGGGTGGCAGGATGTGAAGGTTTTCCGAGCTCTCATCCTGGGCGAGCTAGAACGAGGGCAGAACCAGTACCAGGCCCTCTGCTTCATCTCTCGCCTTAGCCGCAATGAGATCATCCCCAGTGAGTCCATGGCCAGACTCCGACAGGTAAGCCGCAGCAGTCTCTATGGGAACGAGGAAATATTTTTCGTAACCATAACTCAATAGACCAATCCTGAAAATCAAGTCAGTAGAACAGTATCATATTATATTGAATGATAGAATTGAATTAATATCGATTTATTCCAGGCAACAGGAAAGTCTAATGATCTAGGAGTAGTATAATTGAAATACCTTACCCCTACAGTATCTGCTCCAACAGGGCTGCCACTTGATGTTTACAGTCTGATTGTAATTGTTTAGAGTACACAAGGGTTTTAACTAGAGGGACTGATTGGCGCCCCGTTATAAGAAAGAATGAACATTGTTGAGAGTACCTTGAGGGCCGTGTAATTATTAGGATTAGATAGGAGTAGGAGGATATTTAATAAGATGGCCCAGTTGAAAACCAGTTGTGTAAATAATGACTTATTGGTACTTTTAATTCTTGCACTACATCAGCACATCATTGCATCAGCACATCATTGACAGTATATGAGTCTGTATGCGTGCTGAACGGTGTCCCTCTCTGCTCAGAAAAACCCCCAGGCCATTCGCTTGGCCGAGGAGCGCCGAGGACTGGAGCAGCTCACCATGGGCATGGCCGTCAACCTGAGCCGGGCCTGGCAGCTGAGCTCTCACCTCCGCAACATGTGCAGCGAAGCCCGCGAGGCCATCTACACCAGCGAGGCCGATGTCAAACACTGGCTGGACAAAGGTGAAGGGGACGACATCTTGCTAGCTTTCCCCCTACCGCTGTCGGACATGATGTGCTCTGTGGGCTTGGGGCAAACTCTCTCTCTCTCTCTCTTTCTCTCTCTTTCTCTCTCTTTCTCTCTCTCTTTCTCTTTCTTTCTCTTTCTTTCTCTTTCTCTCTCTTTCTCTTTCTTTCTCTTTCTCTCTCTCTCTCTCTCTTTCTCTTTCTCTCCCCATCTCTTTCTTATCTTCAGAGGCTTACTGCATATTACCAACATAATGTTGTCCTTCTGAAGTGCAGACCCATTTGAAGGGGGGGCTTTGTTGGCTAAGATTAGAAGTCATTAGTTTGTATCTGTGTACTGAAATGTTCTCTCTTGTCTTGTCTGTGAACATGAACATTCCCTTATCACAGGTTTTCTACTTTCCACGAAAAGTTTACTGATGTAAGAGTAAACTTAACCTTAACTTATCACCTTGTAATATGGTCAAATCCTTCTAGATTTGGGGGGAAAATTGCACTATTTCTATAAATGTGTTGTTTGTGAGGGCTTTTTTTGCAGCGAGACAGTAATTATCTTAATATAAAAGCCCACATTGTCCTGGGTAAGGAGAATCTATATGGCAGCACCATTGTATAATGACAGCAGTGTTATAATGGAGACAATCATGATGGTCATGGTTCGTCAAGCTCTGTGCTCCACACACTCGCAGTAGTAGCATTTTCTTTTTGCATACCAAAGTCCCCATTTTATTTCCTCATCGCCCCCATATAGCCACTTTGTTTGCATTCTCTCAGTACTTCAGTTCTTCCCATTATAAAATGGGTTCATGAATTCGAGTTCTTGTATGTACACATCTCTAAACATAATTTGTCTTCCATGTGTTAAATTCTCTCATTCTGCTTATTTCCTAGGAGTGGATGGCTCAATATTTGAGATCTTGCCTCAGACTTCCGATGTGCCCACCCTGCAGGCCTGCCTCTCTACCAAGGACCTGTGGCAGCCGTGCCTCTGCACATACAGCCTCCGTCTGGAGTGGTACCCGTGCTTGCTCAAGTACTGCCGCAGCAGAGATACCACGGGGAAGGGCGCCCCCTACAAGTGTGGCATAAAGAGCTGCAGCAAGGGCTACCACTTCACCTATTACGTTCCACAAAAACAGCTCTGCCTGTGGGATGAGGAGACTTAGCCTTTGTTTCAGGACAGCGAACTGAAAGAAGTCTGTTCTCCCCCAGGTCGAGTCATTGTCCCCAATGATGATGCTAACTAAGCTGCCTTGAATGGGGGAGTGGTGACATCTACATGCTCAGTCTCAAAGGTCAAACGATTATACACACAAAACCAAAAGCTTTTTGGGAGCAGAGCTACAGTACTGATGCACACTCTTAGACAATCCACTGACCTCAAGCTAATAAGGAACATTCATTCATTTCAATTTTCTGTGACTTTGCCAAGAAGATGCCGTTTTTGTGCCTTCTTTTTTTTTTTTTTTTTGCGAAACATTGGAGGAAATGTAAGATGCCAAGAACAACCACCAATAAACTGGACAGTGCAGGGCCAGTTAAGACACCAGCCGAGGAACAACAGAATCCCATTAAAGGAATAATGGGAATAGAATCCCATGATCTGGTGAAGGAATATTTAGATGCGTTAGTATCTCCTCATCATATATATAACTTGGTCAGTAGTAACAGCTTCTGCCAGCTGAGGTCTTGTTTATAACAACACAAGTTGAAAAGTAAGGACACTTTCTCTGTTGGCTTTATTTATTTTGATTGCAAAGTGAAATTATGGAGGATTATTTTTATACCATTGATGGAATTAACCTTGTGATTCTGTGTTCATTTTTGTCTATGCATCACACATTCATTTGTCCAACCTGCTTTCCCTCTGTTTGAGTAGCAAAACATATTTAAAATCAAATGTGCGACATGCATTTGTCTAACAAGCCTAACAAGCCTAACAAGCTATTCTTCCCCTTTGCCAACAGCTCACATTCTCATATTATTTTTGTAAATGTCAGGTAAATCAAAGTCAAATAAAAATATATTTACAAAAGAAGGGCGTAAAGTTAAATTTTCTAAAGTTATACAGTAGTAATTTTAAGTAGGCATATGTTATTTAAAAAAATAAAAACACATGCCATGTTTGTCTGAATTATACTGCCACCCTCTGGTAATATAGTGTTGTTTTGTATATTTCTTGCCTAACGTCGATACCCTTAAAGCCACTACAGACTGTTGTTGCATTGAATTATACTTGGTGAAGGATGGCAATATTGCTGTTTTAGATTGAATCACCTGGAGTCCTAGATTTCCAATGCTCCTTTCTGTTTAGCCAGGTCCATAAAAACACTTTTGGCGATACAAAACTACAGCTTGCCTTTGCTTTAACAAGTCAGCTACACTAAAATCATCTAATTGGGTAGTTCCTAACTAATTTGTTTCAACAAAAGATGTCAGTAGAGGCTTTCTCGTTTCAAACATCTTTATTCACTTCAACAATTAAATGTTTATCATTTATGCATCTCAAAGTCCTGTTCTATTGTGAAATACAAGGAGAACTTGCACACACTTGAACTTGTGGGACCAAACGTTATTTGTCTTATTTGTCTCTGTCAGCTATACTAAGATTGTCTCACTGGCCTCATTTTCCTGACCTGTGCCCTAACTGAAAAACCAAATGTGTGAAACATTTCAGTTCGTTGCCTTTACTCAAGTGCCTTAACATTTATACTGATGTACTATTTTTTTCCCTCCCTATTTAATTGTTTTGTATGTGTTGTAAACAGTAGCATGTGTACCATACTAGAGATATTTTATATGAAATGTTTCAATAAAATATTTTCTGCACTGCATTATATCTGCAATGCTATGTCACTATATGTATACTATTAATTGACCATGGCTGGATTTTATTAACCCTTTTATTAAGAGCTTATAAAGGACAGAAAGGTGTTTTGCGTTTAATGCGGCTGATTTAGACCTTTTCTTTTCTGGGTGTGTAGCATGAACCTGATGTGTTGCACCCAGGCTAGACAACTGACACCTTCCTAATTTTTGAGTATTCCGTTTGTTTCATCATAACTCTGCCCAACTTAGAAAAGAGCTTAACTTGGATGGGTTTACAGTCCTTTCTAATTTCTGTATTGCATGATTCATTCACTTGCTGGATGCAAGGGAAGTGAACACATCCGTTATATTTTATGTAACTTGTGTTGTTGACCACACGGTGTCGCTACTTATTTAAACAGAAAAATCATCCGAGCTTCCATCAAAACGGAAGAGATTCGCGAGGATGCCAAGGAAATAAGGCGACGTTAAAGTAAATATTAGTCAAACAAGCGTATACCCGATAGCCCTGAGCCAGGAGACCATTCTCATAAATATAATCTATAGTTATATGCCAAATTGGCCAACTTGTTGGCGAGGACATTTAGGGATGCTGAAACACAGGCTGAGTGCAGATAAAAGACATAATGATAGCAGAACCAGTCCTGTGGAAACATGCATCCATTCATGCATCCATTAGGCATAAGAAGCTGAGGACATAGTGAAGAAGATATTCGAGGCTTTGTTTAGCACCAGCCTCATGGTGAGCATCAAGGTAAAATATTGTTATATTTGTGCTAGTGGGGTCGTCTTTATTCGTTAGCCTGTAAGCTTGCATTAGCTAGACAGATCTTGTTGGTTAAGTATATTTGTCCAATGAGACCTAACCTGGATGGTAAGTTAGGTCTCTTAACACCAGTTTAGTTGAGTGTTTGGTATTTTTGTGTCCACCTAGGAAGGCTAACTAAAGTTAACTAACTAAAATGTTGAAATTAAATAATAAAAATGTGATAATGGATATTCAATCGTAGGGCTACTAAAAACAATAACAACCAATGGGCTAATAGAGTTAGAAAAAAAGAGTAGAGAGAGAAAACTCACGGTGCCATGATAAATGCTTTTGTATGTTGGGAGTGGAACCAACTGAACATTGCTTATAGAAGCTTGCTTGAAAATTCCATTCTCCCACTGCACTCGTCTGCAGCCCACTACACAATAACCTCTGTGCTAGTTTTGCAACTGTGCAATTTGCAACACTGCCTAGAAGAGTGTAGGCCTGTCCATCTGTATGGTCTGGTCTCATAGCACAAACGTCACAAGTACAGAATGAGACGTCCCCATCACACCACCAGATCCTCAGCCAGCCGTCTGTAGTTCCATTATAGTTCAGGCAAAGGCCACTTGTTGTTCACTCACAAAGGATTTCAGCAGAGATTCTCTGGGTGGTAACTCTGTTTTTCTCAGAAACTCAATGCCTTGTTTTGTGTTATTTTCCCTGATGGTTATGCCAAGGTCCGCTTTACTGTTCATAACGGGGTTGTTGATGACACAGGGACACTAATAACGTTGCTGTGTCACTTGTTTTTCTTCAAGCTGAGCGATGGCAATGCTGGCCGCCGCTGTTCTTCTGTGCTTCTCCGGGTGGGCCTCACTTTACATTGTCCTGTGTAACATCAGTGCGTCACGGGGCTACGAGTGGAACTGTCGTCTGGTCACCCTGCTCCATGGCATCCTGGCAGTCTGCATCACGGCATACATAGGCTATGTGGACGGACCCTGGCCTTTCACTTATCCAGGTTGGTCTAAAATATCACATTGGTTTGTCCTTATGGGAGACATTTGGTAACAGTATTGTAGATGCAGTACATTTGTCGCAGTAGTTAAACTATTAATAATGTTAATGTACAGTAGGCATGTACATGTTAATTGTACTTTTCTGGGTTTGTAGTCGTGTAGTTGTTCCTCCTTAAATACATTTTATTATCACCTTGGTAAACATTTAAAAGCCTTGTTTTCATTCATTCATCCCAGGCTCCAAAAACACCCCTCTGCAGATCACTGCCATGGTGTTAAGTCTGGGCTACTTCATATTTGATATGGGCTGGTGTGTGTACTTCCGCACAGAAGGACCCGTTATGTTGGCTCACCACACCATGAGCATCCTGGGAATCCTGCTGACCCTGTGGTTGGGAGAGTCTGGCATAGAGTCCTGCGCTGTGCTCTTTGGTAGCGAGATCACCAACCCCCTCCTGCAGACACGCTGGTTTCTCAGACAGACAGGACGTTATGAGACTCTACTGGGGGACATTGTGGATGTCCTTTTTGTGCTGCTGTTTGTCATTATGCGGGTCTTTGTGGGAGGCGCGATGTTGTATTGTGAGTTGATCTCCCCAAGGCCAAGGTTTTTTATCAAATGCGGCGGGGTGGCCATGTACGTTCTTTCCTGGGCCTTCGTGGTGGACATTGCTCGATTTGCTGTTCGGAAGAGCAGGACCAAGTACAGTAAGTGGAAAGTGCCTGTCGGGGAGCACACGGCAGTTGTCAATGGACTTAATGGGAAGATGGACTGAAATATTTTCTTTTCTACTCCCTTTTTGTTTTGTTTGTTGTTTTTTTTACCACATTTTAGACTTATTTCAAAGAGAATGACGTTGTGCGTATTCTTTTACCTCAATTTTTTTTTTACTCTGTCTATGTATTTTGCTGTTAAATACTGAAAGGATGTAAAGGATCTGTAAAGCACTAACGGGTGAGAGAACTTGGCTGATGAGACCTTGTTGGGCTGGCCGGGCAAGTAAACAACCCACTTGATTGACATTTCACATCTCTGACCTCCCCTTCATGGGGCCGCTAAGGGCCGCCTGCCTTCAACCAAAGAAGTGGTCTAATCAGCATTATCTTAAACATCTCTCTGTGCAAAAATGGTGTGCACCAAAACTACTATTACTAAGTAAAATAAAATGTTTGAAATTATGAATTGCCTTACATTGGGGTTAGAACTGTGATTTCCCAATTGCTCTTTTGCTTTTTAGTAAAATGGATTATACGTGTCATAGCAAAAGCTAACAATGGCTCTTCTTGTGTTTAGATTTGTGAGTGATCAGTACATTGAAATCAAACTAAGTGCCTCCAAATATTTGATAAATGCAGCAGTTGTGAATCTGTAAAACCTTAAATTAAACCTACTGTGTCAAAATTAAAAGTTTATCTGGTCTTGATATTGGTCTTGATATTGATATTATTATTTGGTCTTGATATTGATATTATTATTTGGTCTTGAAGATTGCTAGTCGGAAGATGTAGTTATTTAGCCACTAATGTACAGAATTATTATGATAGCGAGGATTTAACTAGTGTGTGCCTTATTCGTATTAAATATCCTTTCCTGATAGTTTTAGATTTGTATTTGGTCCTGTGTTATCAAATTTTTTCAAGTGTGGAATTGAAGGATACATTTGGAATTTTCTGAAAATTATTATTCTCAAATCATCATTGTCCGCATTAAAACGAACTCCAAAATGAAACCCGTACGTCTAATTGTATTGAACTTGAAGTTGCCTAACTTGTCCACATGATGGCATCATACTAGCATTTGTTTGAGTGATAAATTGTGAACGGGAATGTAGACTACAACGTGAAAATATTTACGGTACAATAGATTATCCACATCAATCCAAAATGACTAATAATATCCGAGTTGGCTTCTAGGCTGAAATAGCAGCACAACAAATGTCACCTCCAATAGGCCTACACCTAAATATTGTCCGTTTCTCTAACGTATAAGACATGGTTGAGTAACTTAGCATCTTGTGTTTTGGCACGTAACGTTAGGCTATACATTTAAGTAAGAGACGTATGTAGTTGATTTTACATTTATAAAGCCGTAGAATTATTGCTATCGTAATTGTCTTTCAGATAGGTCTACATTTTCAGCTCTCAACTCATCCTTTGTAATTTGCATATTTAGTTTGTTTGTCCAGTTACAGTTCAGTGGAATAACGTAGATTCGGGGAACCCGATGGATTTGCACTGCTGAATAAAGAGCTTGAATGTTCTCTCAGATCTGCCAGATTGTAAACATGATCATTAACATTTCAAGGCAACAATGAGCTCACTCTGATCAGGTTCCCCATATATCATCACTCTTAAAGACCATATAAAGAATATATTCGCAATAATACATAACTGATTCGCAACTAAATGTCCCTAGCACATGTAAACTAAACTTCGGTTTAACATGCTCAAGCCCATCTCCCGGCGGAAGTGGTAAGTGGAAGCCCCAGAGACTTTCTCATTATGGGGTAGATAGGAGACTCGTGAACAAGCTTTGTGCAGTGTTTAATGGGCAGCTGGGTCACGTGCAAGCATTTAAACCAATCATATTCAATCGGCTACGTCACTGACGCGAAGACACCAAAGACACTCACTTAGTAATCGTAACTAAATATAGACATAGAATAAACAGCTTTATCCTATTGCTACTAATCTATGTTCGTAACTGTTATAACACCGCATAAATCTCGGATTAGTCACAAAATATTGATTATTTTCATTGTAGACACATCATGGTTTGCTCAGAAATAAATAATGACCAACATGTTGAAGATGAGCGACAAGGCAGTCAATTTATTATTTCACGAAATATGTCCACAAAAAAGCCGTTTGTTCAAGGCATCTCCTCCATTGACCATGCAGCTTGTGATCGCCCTGTTCGCATCCCTCGGCATTACATCTTTTTGACCCGAGAGTGTTGTCTCCTCTTATGGGAGGGTCTCTAGACGCGCTGGACGCCTAACCAGCTAGCTCGCTAGGGCGTTGCTAGCGGCTGAAAGTGGGAATTTTTCGTGTCCTTTCGCGAGTTGTATCTCAGTAAAAATAACTCCTTGCGTGGGATAAAACGTGGTTCATGTTCGTTAAAGTTTTACACACTCTGTCTTTTATGTTGTTGCTGTTTATTGAAACCTGACTTTTGTTTTTTTTTGTGTCGTTAGCTAGCATTTGCATCCACGGGAATTCTGCCGAGAAAACGACCGAATTCTGGAAACATGGAGTCAAGGGGAGCTACGTTGTGCTAACAGACTTCAGTGGATTTTGTTTCCTCAAGAAACATTTTTGAAGGACACAACAAGGAGAAAAATTACACGTCGGGCAACATACATGCGGTTTTCTATGTATATTTTGGTTTTTGCCCAGCACACTGCTGTAAACGGGAGTTGGCTTAGTTTGTACTCCAAACGGCGCACACGGAGCAAAGTTTTCTGCTGAAAGAGCTCATCTGTTTTGTTAGCTGGTGGCTGCTGGCGAGATACATCTTGCCGTGAGAAAGCAGAGGCTGAACCGAGTGGAGTTTGTATCGGTTCTAGGATTCGATCTGACAAATATCGTCTTGTAGGCAACATTGTGCTCTTATATTTTGGCTCAGTTGTTCAGCGGGTTTCAAATCATTTGTCTGCATTGAGCTTTTCTCATGGTCACGAGAGACTCGTCCCCGAAGCCACAGAGAGACAGTTCTGGGAGCAGGGAATACCAAATGGGAGTGAAGGAATTTCCAACATCTTCAAAGATCATTTAGTCACCAACGCCATTCGACCAAGTAGGGGAGGTGGCAAACGAACAGACTATATGACAGGGCCAGGTTGTCTGTTTGTTTTGTTTACGTATTGAAATACTGTAGCTAGTATTACATATACAGAACTGTAAAAAGCGAATTATAGTTGAATATAGAAAAAAATACCTCACGTAACATTAAAATAGCAATATTTTTGCCAAAACCCGAAAATATTGTCTGTAGCTTTTAAATTTGACGTTAAAGCTTGACTAATAATATGCAAGGTCCCTGATTTCAGCTTGACTATATTGCTTTGCACTGTAAAGTTGTTGCCACATTGACATTTTGACAGTGTAATTTGACATGCATCACACAACTCAAGTTTTATTTACGATTTGGATGTGATCCACTCCGCGAATAATTGTATGATTTCAACATCATCCTCAAACCCTTGCCTACTGCAGATGAATGCAAGAGAAGGAAAATCAAGAAAAGTTCCTCACCACCTTCTGGAAAATGTTAATTGGATATAATTTGCTGCAACTCTAGAACCGGAAGCCCAATGAGTGACACACAGTCCAGTTTCACTGACAGGTACAGTATTTCATCCATCATGTCATTTCACACGCACATCTTATACACATTTTATAGTGAGTCTATTTGGTTGAATGACACTGACAATGCCACAACCCGTTGGAAAGTATTTGAATTTATCCAAATAACTTGGTTGTATGCAGTGACAATTAGGGTAGTGTACAGTGCAACTGTAATACGTTGTAATTACTAAGAATAGTCCTCAGGTCTTTATGGAAACTCTGCTGATCTCATCTTGGCTAATGCAGTTGTGTGCAGACAGTAAAGTACTACTTGTCCAAGCTGTGAGAAGGCCTGTTTGTCCTACCGGCAACAGCCAACTAGTACTCGTACACTTTTCAAAATCACTCTAGCCTTTGCAGCTGTCTACCTCCTGCGCATATAATCATCATTTTAATACTGTATTGTACTATATTCTTATACTCTTCAACAATATTTCCAAGACTATTTTTTGTAAATTCCTATGTGGTCTGGCACGGTAAAAAAAACTAAACAAAGCTGTAATGTCATGTTAAGCCTTTTCTACCTGAATCCTGCATACCTGCATAGAAGGCAGGTCAGTAGACTGGAATGTGGATGTGGAAGTCCACAGTATCATGTAGAGGCTGCAGCTGAAACTTAGTTAAATTTTTACAACATTAGTATACCCATTACGATGATTGCACAGTAACTGATTTGCTGTATAGCATTAATACAGCACTGTCGGGCTGTAGTATTACTGCTAGCATTAATACAGCACTGTCAGGCTGTAGTATTACTGTGATTAAAACCAGTATCCACTTCACTGATCCCAGTGAGTCTGTAAAACATGTGCATTACAGCTGATATGCAAAGAAATGACCTGGCCATTTTTTGATGTTCTAAAACCCATGGCAGGTTGCCAACACTACTGGCCAAGAGAGAACATTTTAGAAAACCAAGCATAAGGTAATTTTTAATTTGCCAATGCATGTAATGCCCCGTGCTGCACTTTGGTGTTTAATACCCCTGGTAACCCATTATCAGGGGGGTTCCAGGCACTCTAACATGATTGATTTTGGTTTTGCATTAATTCTAGTTTAAGGGAACAAATTCATTGCTACCTGTTTAGAGAGGTTATTTCGCAACTTTTCAGTGCACACAAATAGCGGTGCCAGTTTTATGCAGGATTTTATAGTGATTAAATACAAAAATGCTAAAGAGCATGATGGCAGTCTGTCGACCTTACAAGCCACTAATTAACATTATAGCTTCTCTCACCCAAGTGAGAGCTGGCCTGTGATCTGGTTTGTTCAGGCCAAGTTGCTTTCCAAAGTGGTGGATGTTTGATGACCATATTGATTAGTTGCGGTGTCTGTCTCTGTTTGTGTGCCCCTCCTCACTAACCCCCTTCTTGCGTGTCACCCTTTTGGTGGTGTGTTTTTTTTTTTTGTTTGTGTGCATTTTGTTTTTTTTGCTTGGGCTTGGCTGTGTTCATGCTATGCACTGTGTCAGTGTCACCGGGGCTGGGGTGGCCAGCCGACGGGTCAGTTCAGTGGGCTGTGAGCTCTTTGTCATAGAGTTCTGCTGATCTCCACGTTTTTCACACTCCCATGAGGCCCTCCCGGGAAGTGGCGCTGGTGACATCACTAATGGTAAACAATAGCTCTGAGTGGGGAGCAAGCTCACCGTCCACTGTATACACCCCCCCCCCCCTCCCTTCCAGCTCCACTGTAGTTCAGACAAGCTATTCATATGGACACTTTTTGGGAAATGCCTCCATTAACAGTGTTGGGGAGAAAAGATGAGCATTTGGCTTTTAGGCCAGTGATTAGGCGAGTATGACTGTACATATATACTTTTACAATACTTCTATGTGATGTTCCCATACTTGCCATTACTCAGTCAATCTGTTGTAATGCATTATATCTCTACCCCCAACTATTCAGTGCTGCTTATTATACATGAGAAGCTGTGTCAGCTGATTTATGCATTAAAAAGAGCATCTAGACGTCACAGGCGAGAGCTCTTATCAGAGGTGCATTATCATATCCATTAAAACACAGAAATCCTGAAACTGCTGAATGAATAATTGAGTGGTGTAAAGTTCACATATATGGACCCAGAGGATATTATCTATATTGTCCCAAGAATGGAAAATGGTAAGCCAATTCTACCCTGGATGCTGGAGGGACAATAAATCTCTTAGACTTTGGTGTCATTGGAATCTGATCATGTTGGAAACTTTGGACTTCTGTCCAGTGATTGGTATTTCACCAGGTCATAGGTGACTAAACTGAATTCCTGGACTATATTCCAACCCTGATTATAGTATGCTTCAGGTGTAGGCAGAAAAAAAAACATTCTTAGGGCGTCGGTTGGTTTTGACACTAATTGGATGCTGACCTGAAATTATTCAACTGCAAGTTTAACCTGCTGATCCTTGATGTGGATGCTTTTTTGGATTTTGTTGAGGTTGTAATTGTTTAGTATTATGTGCAGTGTGTATTTCCTATGTCCCCCAGAAACACCCACGCATGAAAATGTATTGATGTACGACTTCACATATCTTCCATACTGCCTCTTTTCTTTCCTCTCAGCTTCCTCACATTGCTTCTTTTCCTACAACCCCCAAGCATCTTCTCTCCACCCGTCCATCTTCCACCCCTCTCAGTCTAAGTTGTCTTTGCATATATTGCCACAGAGCTGCATAGCCTAGTCACCAGGGTGTCACTGGAGTGCAAATGAGGAGCTCAGGAAGACAACACTCGCACCTAGCTGTTACATGGACAGGCACACAACAGTTTTTTTTTTTTAAGTTTTGTTAATTGAAACAAGTCAATACACTGACACAAACGGAAAATAAAATGTCAGAGGTATTTAACAAAAACAAGTTTATGCTTTTCAAAAAGTGCTTTAGAATGAGCATCGTTTGCAGACTACACTACAGTGGTAGATTATGCAATTATAATGAATCTGCCTATTTTATAAAATATTTTAAATAAAGATTCATTGTCCAATTTGTGGTTGTCGAAGAGACTCGCATTTTCTGAGGTCAGAATTCAGAGTAGTTTTTGTCCCCCCCCCCCCCCCACACACACACACACACACACACACAGCACCCATAATAATAATTGTCTCGTCACTAGCTCTCTTCTCATCTCCCTATCACCATCATTCTCTCTTCCATACACACACACATTATTGCTCATCATAAGGCTTAACTGTTGGCTCCCTCCTTTCTCTGCTTTCCTATTGGCACCAGGTACTGCCAAAGTGTGACTGAGTAACTGTAATACCAATAGGGTTGTCCTGATCATCATTCAATATTTATAGCTGCTGATTCCAATCCGATTTGTTAATAAATATTTATATATAGTAGTAACTGTACCATACTAGTATATCTACGTCCTGTTTACATTTTTTGTAATGTACTGAGATCTGCTTTCTTACCGGGTAGCAAACTCTGTTGTGAATTAAAATAGTTACGTTAATAAATAATAGAATTTATTGATAAGTGATTAGAATTGATAATAGTAAGATATATTAGTTGACAGAAATTAGAAGGAAGTGATTGACTTTTAATATTTAGATATTTACATGGTAATATGCTGTTGGTATATTATTTAATGATCGGAACCTTTTATTTTGAAGTAAAAACTCGGGTACGCTACTTCCTGTTTAGAGTGTGAGTAGCAGTAGCGATGTGTCCAGGCGGTCAAGAAGCATATGCGTGATGGTTTATTATCTTATATGTTTTCATCATGCTCTTCTTCTTCTACGAGTTTCATTAATGGTTTTTGGAACGTTCAATGCATGTGACAGAATGTTACAATCACCGCAGATGATAGTTAATTTGACAAACAAGGAAATGGATCGGGCTCTGATCGGGCCATGGTTGCCGATACCGATAAGATTAAATGCCTGGATCGGCCCGATTTTTT
>JAODLI010008572.1:0-26784 GCA_027575585.1 Percopsis omiscomaycus | reverse complement strand
AGAGTGACATTGCTCTGACTTTACCCCAGTCCCCCAACTTCTCAGATCGTTTCCGCCTGTAATAACCCTATTAACACTGACTGATATTCACTTTTAATGTAATGCTTTTATCTTCTGTGACTGTTTTAAGAATGTTTACAATTTATTAATTGTAAATGTGTGTAAACCCTGTCTTATTTTCTATGCTTAATAAACACTTTTCAATATACGATCAAGTGTATATTTTGGTGGGGGTGGGGGGGGTGCACGCTTAAATAAAAAATTCCTCGCTCCATTACAATATTTTAGCATTTACAGCCTCACTAGAGTTCACTTGGTGGGGGGTTGAAAGGCACACTTATTAGCTTTTAGTTCCTGTGCAAACCCTGTTACAGGAATATTTAGCCATTCTGTCACTGAGGGATGAGTTTCCTTACACCAGTTGAACGCTCGGCACCAGCGGTGTTTTCTACGCTCTGGTTTGCACATGGCTGACTGCCATCCGCATTGATCTGGCAGACCAGCTGCTGGTTCTAAAAAGGACAAGAATCTTTGCGGCTTTGTATCATTTGCTCACCTTCGTTGCACTGCATTGTGCAGTACTAACTCCATATTTTATGACGTTGAGATCAACTTGCATAGTGTGAGCTAGTATTGACGGACGGACCGAAACCCCAAATTATTGAACCGGGTTATTTCACTGAGCCGGTCGAATCGGGTGGCAACAAGCAAATCGAATATTGTTTACATTCTTTCATTGTCTATCCCAGTACGGTGCAAATACATAGCCTAAGCTTTTACCATAGCTAGTATGGTGTATAGCCTCCTTGGAGACTAGTGAGTGACTCAGTAACAGTAGGCTACTCACTTGCTGAATGTAATTGTGCAGATTTGTGTCATCAACCGATCCTATAAGCCATTGCCATATTTTAGTGCATAGGCTGTAGAAGTTTTTGCTCATAAGCCACAGCCTGACTGCTCACACTGTACGTGTAAAATAGGCAAGTCGGCACCTGACAATTGTCAAAGATTCGTTTGATAGCTCCTCCTAGGCGGGTAGAAGTTTGTTTGCCAAAAAAGTAGAAGATTGTTTGCTAGTGGAAGGTTCACAATGCTAACCAGGCAGAAACTTGCTGCCTTGATCATCTGTGCCATCCAGTGTGCTGAAACTTGAGGCACAGGCATATGGGGACTCATTTCTTTTGTTCATACTGGTCGGGATTATAGACTATAAAGGTAGGGATAGGAGGAGGAGGAAACATCAACTGCTGTTGCCACAGCTCGACCAGCCTGGCCTCAATATTTTCTGTCCACATGACACGTCGCCATGGCACTTTCCGATGCTCCGTTTGTCTATGGCAAGCCATTCAAACATTTAATCGAACCACACTCTAATCTTACATTTTAGATATCCATAATAGCATTTCTCCTAGTCAAAATTATATTCAGTGAGAATTTATCACTAGTCAGAATGGTAATTCAACATATCCACATAACATTCTTAATAGTAGGAATTGTATTTCAACTTTGTAATAGTCAAAACAAAATTTAAGATAGCCTATCTAAATATCCTTAAAAACAAGTAAAAACGACCGATATCTGAAATGGGAGTTTGTCCTAGTAGGAATTGTATTACAGATATCCAGATTGTTCATTCTGGATATCTGCGTAGGGTAGCCTACGTATGGAGTTAGAGATGATAAACGGCGACATTTGGAATTAAGGAAACTCTTAGATTTTGATATGGTTGGCTATATTTAATACAGAGCCAAATAAAACAATATTTCTGTTTACGAACAATCGTGCATTGCTGCATAGATAGAATTTATATTTATATTTTTCTAACTGCTCTTTTTCTAATTGCTCTTTCATCCCACTTGGCATACCTTGCTTATCTGGTACTATTTACTAGCCTGCCCTTTCTCTTGTTGTTCCCTCCTGCCCTCATCTGACTATTTCTGGACATTGGCCTAGAAGCATATGGAGATAATGAGCTAGACTGGAGTCAGTTCTGTTCTCTTTCAGTAGCACCAGTCAGTCATTCCACTGGCATATGGACCCCACTGTTTTGTCCTATTTCCAGTAACGGTGCCTAATTTGGCAGCTATGGAATCTGAGGGGGAGCAGGCTGCAGTGGTTATTTAATTGATGTCAGAAACAGAATCTTATTGGAACTTTTCTTTGTCTTTTTGTTTACCTTTTTGGGACACATATGAGTTCATTGCAGAATCAGGCCTCCAGTCTTCAGCTGGGATCAGTTTCTTTGGAGGCCAAGGTGGACAGTTTGGCCCAGAAACTGGAATTGTTCTTGACCAGAGGTTGCCCCTGGTGCCTGACCTGTAGTGTGCACAAATGCCAACATGAGGAAACTGAGGCAAAACTGGCAGCCCATTCCCAAATGTTTGATAAGCTGGAGAGGAGAACCTGGGAAATCCAGAGGATTCTTGATGGAATGGTTAAAGGTTGGTATTGTAATAATTGGTGTAATTTTGGTGCATTGTAATCATTTGCTGTCAATTCTTGGCCTATTATTTTGGGAAGGAAGGACATTGGTAAGTTGTACAGTACATCTCCTGAAACTACTAAATCTTAGCTGTTTTAATGGCCACAATTTTATAGATCACAAAGATCATATTAAGGTCATTTTTTGATTGTGCTCATTCTTGTCAAGATAATTATGAGGAAAAGCAGCACTGCACAAATCAAGAAGTGTCTATAAAATCTAAGTACCAACCACAAAAGACCACAAGTGAGAAGACGCAATTACCAGCAAAATTCTTACATGCCAACATGAAGGTGTGTTTGATGTCAAATAAAATGAAGAGTATATTTTGCTGTCTAATTGGGTTTTTTGTGTGTGATCAATACGTTCTTTTTTATTTTCTTTATTTTATCTCCTAGAGTCCTGATGTCTATCGTCCCCCAGAGACCAACAAACAGCAAAGTATTAAACCACTAGTTCTTGTCGTTCCTTCCAAGAAAGGTTTAACATATTCATCTGATAATTAACAGAAATTCCCAGTCAGTCTAAATGTCTGTAATAATTGTCTGTGTGCAAAGTCTAATCTCTTACTTGTGACATAATTTGTGTACTTGTTTAAACTTACAGCTGAATAGGATAACTGTCAATTAGTTGGCACACTATCAACTTATTGGAATTAGTCTTCGCAACAAAAGAAGACCTTTTTGGATTTGACTGTCTTTGTAGTACACAGGAGGGAAATATACTGACATAAATAGGAAGTGATGCAGTTGAATGAGGAATGAGTTACTATCGTCACACACTGCCCTCTGTCTCTTGATTTTATTATCTGAACATCAGTGTGCAGACTATTTTTAAAGACACTGTAAGAAGAACATTATTCATTTTTGTATTATTTTATTTCACAATATAAAAATCGGGATGGGAGTTTCAGCAACAGCTTTTGTTGTTCATTTGTATTGCAACCTGATATGATAAAATATAAATAAACACATGTGAGTGTGTAATGTCACTAATGTCTTTATGATTTCTATAGCTGCTGGAGCAGAGCAGTCTCGGCTAGAGATAAAGTTGGAAAGCAATCTAATGGCTGCGCCATCAGCAGTCGTCGCTCAAAGTACCACAAAGGTTCTCTGTTTTCTTATTTTTATTACCACGATAGACAAAAGTGTGTATTATGGATCAACTGGAAAGTTTAAAAAAATAGATATGCTTTTATTGTTTATGGAGACAGTATATTTGCCCTATGCTACGCCATGTTTATTATTGTGATTTTACAATTGTATAGGACTTCTTCACCTTAACAAATGTCGCCTGACATTTTGACAGTACATGGTTTAGTTAAAGGCCGTAGCCATTTTCCACACAGGGAGGTGCTCTAGCAAAATATTGTGCATAAGTCACTCCTATTTCAAACACATTTGTCAGTTTCTCTGGTCATGCTGCTCGTATCCATGTTCTTATCAGCTCATATGCATTGATATATCTATGCTTGTATCCTGTGCATGTTTGGAAGCACCTACTCATGTAAACAGGTGTTATCTGTTATGAAGATTACATAGAACTAATTTGACCGACATGACTTTTAAGAAAAATTTAAACATCAGGTATACAATGGAGCTGATAATGGAGATTTTGTTTTTCAGATACTATTTTTTAACCCCTACTAACTCCATTATATCAGAAAACCCTACATTACGTAACCTTATGTTCTCTGTTAAGGGATTGGAGTACAACCTTAATTTCCAGCAATCCAGGCTGTAAGGGATGATAATGAATACACTAATGCAAGTTTTTGAGTTAAATATCCCTATTCCTTTAAAGTTCTGTATTTTAAAGTAAACTTTACTATGTTTCCAGAAAAAATCTCACAATGAGCAATCATCTACTAATCATCAGGAACCCAAACAGGCTGCTAATCACGCCCTATTCAAAAGAGATGAAGGGCCAGCAGGGAGAGGACACGTGACTGGTGACATTTCCAAAGAGGTCAAACATCAACCAGTGCCAAAGAACCAGAAAGATAAGATGAAAATAACTGAAATCTCAGAGATGGCAACCGCTGGACAATTGCTGGTCAGCCGAAAGAGTCAAATTATTGCGGGAAAATTTGAAGCACTAGCAACACAAAAGCCCTGCAAATTGTCTGTCCCCATAACAGTGGCAGAGAGCCCAGCCCTCAGACATGTATCCAGCTGTCCTGAACCTCTTCAAAGGTCAAGACAGATTTTCATTCTACATAAATATAAATAAAATTATGATTATGATGATTATGATCAAATATATTATTTTGTCTAGAATTGTATTGAATTGATTGACATGGAAATGATGCTAGTAAAAGAATTATAAATGTTAAGAGTAACCAAACACTAAATTCAAATTGCAGAAACAACATACTCTTCTGGTTGAACACATGTTATTATGTGTAAGGTGATATACAAAAAATTGAAAATTACATCACCGTTATAGTTTCAGCCAATCAGAAAAAGCAATTACAGTAACCTATGTTCATCCTGTAGAGGGTACTGTTCCTGCTATTTTAATGTTTGGTTATTCTTTAAAGAGTTGAGAAACTGGGGCCACCTTATTGCAATTACAGTGAGTACAGTGTCATTTTAAATTATGAATCTTGAATGATTTTTGATGTGATGTTGAATGTAAAACTGTACAAAGATGATTTATCCTTTGCCTTCCCCCTGCTGCATTGGTAGGTTGAAGGTTTTTGACTGTCAAGCCACTGAGCTGACTGGAGAACGAGCCCATCACTCTACTGTTAAGGGCAAGAGCTTTGGTGTTGCGGAGATGGCGAATGCCTGTCCTAATATAGATTGTGGGATCCAGATCCAAGTCTTTCCCGCATCACAGGATATGACCAGATCCAGAATTGCCTCTGTGCCAAGAATCTGCCACAAAGTCATAGGTAAACATGCCAAGAGTGTGCATGTATAGGAAGTGAGTAAGTACATTTAGTTTCAGTGGTTCTCATAGTGGGAGTTGTGAGCAGTTTTTTGTGGGTGGCGGGTGACATGCTTTCAGGTCGAAGGATAACCACTAATGTATTGTAATGGTATCTGTCTTACCTCCCAGATGATATGCCCCCCCAGCCTGCTCCATTCCAACATCGATGTGTCTCGCTACGCACCACGCTGGCCTCCGACGCCTTCCTTATTCACACTCATGAGGTTCTTGGCGGGTGAGCCACAGAGTAACCCCCTTTTCCCTCTGACCAATCCCCTTACAGGTTGTAACCGTAGTGGCTGTTTAGGCAAATCACATCATATCACAATATATTTTTATATTTTCATGTTTCAAAATGTAGTACAGAAATTTACACAAAGTCAGTAAAAACAATCAGAGTTATAGATCACAGGAGAAAATATTTAAATTGTTATTTATTGAGCACAAGTAAGGATTATCTTACAAAGAGAATGAAGTTCTGGAAATAGCCCACTGATTTATAATTGTCAATGTAAATACCATATACTAATATGGGCAAAAATATGTGGACACCGCAACTAATAATTTAAGTGTTTCAGACAGGTCCATTTCTAACAGGTGTCCAACACAAAGCCATGCAATCTCCATAGATAAACGTTGTCAGTAATATTGGTCGTACTGAAGCGCATCTGTTGCATCAGTCACTACAGCTATCCAAACTACCTCTAGAAGGATGTGGGCAACTCCATATTAATGTCCATGATTTTGGAATAGGATGTCCAATAAGCTCATATAGGTGTAATGGTCAGGTTTCCACATACTTTTCCATTTTAAGATACAAATATTATATCACAATCTTATGATGTTCATGACATATTCGAGACATACTGTTAGTATTAATTAGTTTTTATATTGACAATATAATATAATCATATTGCCCACCCCTAACACCAATAATGTCTTCTAATATTTTAATGTCTTACTGTCACACTTTTTAAAACAGGCCAGTTGATTTTGTTAATGGATGTATTAATTCAGTTATTAATTTCATTAAGAATTTGGGCTCTTCCATTCAGCCCTATCTGTTTCTGGATAGGCAGATTTATGTGTGTCTGTTTTTCAGGGGTCGCTTTGGAAAGGTGCATAGGTGCACTGAGAAGTCATCCGGACTAAAGCTTGCAGCCAAGGTCATCAACACTCGCAATGCAAAAGAAAAGGTCAGACTTTAATCTCATAATGGAACAATCATGTTAAAAATAGATCCCACATTAGAACCAATGAAATGTTTTTGCTTGGTTTTAATATTATGTTTTTTCTCCAAATTATTTTATTCCTTTCAATAATTTTTTCTAATAGAGTTGATGCACTTTGATAAGACCACAAATTTGGCAAGACAGAAAGTATCACCTGTGTGCAGGGATGGGCAATGTTTCTGTTACATGTGTACTTAAAAAAAAACGGTATTATTATTTCTATCTAGATAATTTAGTGCTCTGTATTTTTGCATTTAAAAAATAAATACTGAAATACTTCCCCCTGAACTGTCTGCTCGATGACGTCATACACATGCAAACAAGTGGCACAAGAGTGCCACCTCCAGGAGAACTGCAGTGAACAGTAATATACCTTTTTTACAGTGACCCAGAAGTGCTACCGATGAGGGGTAAACTTTCTTCCTGTCCTATCTAAATGAATAGTTGAATCCCTGTCAACTCAGGTGTTTAGAGTTAATGTGGCTGATTAGACTTGTTCTCAGGTGTGGGTGTGTACACTCACTGCTTTTTTAGTATATGCACTTTTTGCATTATAACTTTAACTAACGTCAAACCAACAGTCTAATCAGCCTATATAAACTCATAGGTAAAAGTTGCGTGAATTAAGATTTTCTCTGTTTACAGACTAGACAGGAAGAAAGTTCACCCCTCATCAATCTGGGTCACTGTGAAAAGGGTCCATTAGTTGAACCAAAGCCCTTATAGACAAGTCTGGCCACTCTGCAGCCATCTTGGTAACGACCGCAGACAGTTATTTAACGAGACCCTATCTAAATCAATGGGGAGAGAGCCATAACTGCACATTCAATGGTCACTAGGATATAAAAACTGCATGTATAGAATCACCACTCAAATCTGATAAAAATGTTTGGTGACTTTGCTTCAAAAAAGGTATCAAAAGCTCTTCCCACAGGTTATACTTCTACTACGCATGCGCAAGGTCAGCGCAACCACACAGTTGGCTTAATAGGTTGGCTATTGATTGGCTCTTTGGGGGAGGGGCGGGATATGTGCATCCACCCACCCTCTTTTGGTATTTTGTATCTGATATCATAATACATTTTGATGTATTTTTGCCCATCCCTTCCTGTGTGCTACTAATTCTCACCAGTTTACTGCTAGTACACTGGCTGAGAATAGCAGTATCAGCAAATCCAAAGGGTCTCATGTTTAGTGTTGGTTTCACTGGGACTTGATAAGACCAATTCCAATACTAATAGTTTTACCATATTTTACCATAAAAGGTTATCCTATGTAACTTAGTATTGTTTCAGCAACAGACATGACATAGGAGCTATTTATAGGGGGAAAATGTCAACAAGAATTGCTGAATAGACCAAGACAAACCAACAACCATTATACAGTATATTGTATGTTTATTGCAGGAGATGGCGCTCAATGAAGTGCTGGTGATGAACCAGCTGAATCACGCCAATATACTCCAGCTTTATGACGCCTTTGAGACCAGGAATCAAGTGAAGCTCATCCTGGAATAGTAGGAATCTTACTGCCTTCTGTTATACCCTACTCAGGGTTTGCCACTACTGTCATGGGATTTATGTATTGTCATGGAATAATAATAACCCTTCCCCCATGTTGTTATGGTAAAATGGATAGTTATGGATCTGGCAGCTATATGGTTGTCAGGGACCTTTTTATAGTTACAATTCATGTTACTTTATGGATATGTATAACAATAACTTATAGCACTAAGACTTACAGGGGACTTTTGAGCCTTAAAGCGACATTAAACAGACTGGACATGCCTGTCTCCACCCTCTCCACAATTTTGAAAGATAGGATGGCTGGTGAGGGGGAGCAGAATGCATGCCTTGGAAGGGGGTTGGCAACTTGATGTTTCAAAGTCTAAGCACCATCAAATGTCATAGTTTAAAAACGGGTGAGTGTTTCATGCCCCTTTAAGGCAACAATCTCAACTTTTAATAAATGTTAGTTTAGTTGAGTTTTCTTACTATTACTATTACAATTACTATTGCTTACTACTCACTAATGAAACTCATTAAACTCTGGGATGTTACATCGATGATGTACAATTAGTAATGCCTGTGGATGGTCCACCATAGATGATAGGTTAAGATGGCAAACAGGAAGGCCGTATCCATGGAGTCAACATTGGGGATTACCAAATCTTCTGGGGGCCTGGGGGTCCTCTCCCCAGAATTTTTTTTTAAATTTGAAAACGAATTTCCTTCCATTACCACTATACACTATAGCTACTATACGAATATGCAATAAATGAAAGCTACTACTGTCTACATAAATTACACATGCAGCGCAACATAAATTATTTAACACTTTACTCAGACTTCACGTGGGCTTTCTGACAAATATAACGAGATAAAGACATTAACGTTAGTTGAATACGCCTGTGAGCACCATTGTTGGTTGCTGGGTGAATGTGTGGCTAATTAACTTTCTAGGTAACTTATCTATGACTTAGTGTTGGTTGCACAAGGAAATCCGCCCGTTTTTACCAAATGTTTGTTTCCACTAGACAGTGATATAGCCTATGTAACACTCGTATTACATTGTAGTTTTGCCTTTTTTTTTACATTTGCTAATGAGGTCATTTTGAGCATATTTGATACAGTCCCCACCAATATATATTATAATTACTGCCTTGCCAAACAGTAAAGGCACCCCATTTGTCCACCTCTGTCTAAACAATGTTAGGTTTGGAAGTTATCACTTAGCACTAAATAACTATAGGTGTGGCTACCATATTGACCAGTTGCATTATAATGCCTGGATAGTAAAGGTTTTTGGAATGTAAAAGTTTCTGCAGTATATATCCATGGAAACGTAGCTGTAATGACCATCAAAACTGACTGAAAGCTTATGCTTAATAGGGTATGGAGGTTCATGGACAATCATGGAACAGTCTGGGAGTCTGAGCATCTTTTTGGTGTTGAAACCCTGTCCACTCTCCTACCTTGCTCCATTTAGGCTTAGTCCAATCTTATCTTGCTCCAAATAATGGATTCAGACAATAAACACACATATCCTGTTGCTTGCTAGCATGGAGGGAGGTGAACTGTTCAACAGGATTGTGGATGGGAGTGCCCCCCTGACAGAGGTGGATGCTATGGTGTTTGTGAAGCAGCTCTGTGAAGGCCTACACTACATGCACCAGATGTTTGTTCTCCACCTGGACCTCAAGGTCAGATGACACATATAGAATAGGGCTAGACAAGATCAAAGCTAGATATTTTGCCTCAATTAGGCAGCAGGTAGCATCATTAGAATTATAATCTGTTTTGCAATGTGGAAATTACCATTTTATTATCATACCAACCCGTTTCATTATTTATTTCACCAAATTTGTATCAGTCCATTTTCCTTATCAGAACATTGGTTTGGTCTCTAATCAATCTAGCCTGAGAACATTCTTTGTGTGAACCACACAAGCCACCAGGTGAAGATTATTGATTTTGGACTGGCAAGAAGGTAAGGAAGAAATTCACCTGGTAAATAATTCTTCACCTGAAAAAATGTAGCTACATGAGTACATTTACTTAGGAGCAGGTAGGTGTTAGCCTATCTTAGCACTAGCTTTGTTAGCATTTGCCTCCCCTGGTAAATGTAGCCTGGTATACGAGACAATATTCAAATTTTAGGTGGAGGTATGGGATGGGCACATTTTTGTCTTTGGAACAATAACCTTTCAAATAAATAGGAAATACTGATGTCGATACTTTACAGTATGCCAATAACCTTCAAGGCTACAGATGTTTTAAACGAATGGAAATTAATTAGCACAGTTTCATAAAAGTTGTAAAATAACGGCAAAGAAAAAGAAACCTTTGGATAGGAGTCAATAATAGACTTGTACTACTTGTAACTGTACTCACTTAAGGTCGCTTTGGATCAAAGCGTCTACTAAATGACTAAATTCTAAAATGAGTCAGAGAAACGTATCACGTATCATGGAAATATGAGTCGTATCAACACAGGTCATAGAAATACATGGTTTCCAGGTTTTTTATTAAACATGCATATTGGATGTCATATCCCATTTTCCATATTGGGTCAGGATAGTCTAGTGATCTGGCTGTGCGACTCCCACCCGTAAAGGTCATGCATTCGAGTGCCACAGTTGGCCTACCTGTAAGCATACTTACAGGTAGCAAGATGCCTAACCTCTATCTGCTCCTTTTAATAAGTAAAGTAATAAGTAATTAAGTAATATTGTACTCATTGTACGTCATGCTAATTGCCTAATTATTGATAGTCGATTATCGATATATAAAATCTGAGACTATGGCTCTCTCGCAAAAAAAGGTGATGTGTTCCCTCCGAGTGGGGACGGAGAACCTACCCCAAGTGGAGATTCAGTATCTCGCTGTCTTGTTCACGAATGAGGGTAAGATGGAATCGCGAGATTGATAGGCGGATCAGTGCAGCGGCTGCAATCATGCGATCACTGTACCAGACTATCATGGGGAAGAGAGAGCTGAGCCTGAAGGCAAAGATCTCAATTTATCGGGCTAGATCTCAATTTTTCAACCCTCACCTATGGTCATGAGCTTTGGGTAGTGACCGAAGGAATGAGATCGCGGATACGCGAAGTGCCCAAAATGAGGTTTCTCCTGTCTGGGCAGGCACTTCCTTAAAGATAAGGTGAGGAGCTCAGATATTTGGGAGGAGCTCGGAGTAGAGCTTCTGCTCCTCCATGTTGAAAGGAACCAGTTGAGGTGGTTTGGGCATCTAGTTAGGATGCCTCCTGGGCGTCTCCCCTAGGAGGAGACATCGGGAGCGACCCAGGACCAGCTGGGGGCTTTATATCTCCTGGCTGGCCTTGGAGTGCCGTCGGGTCCCCCAGGAGAAGCCTGCTGCCACCGCAACTGGGACCTGGATAAGCGGCAGCTAATGGATGAATGGATAGATGGATTATTGATATAATCAACATTTCTGAAAATATCAAGATATTGATTTTTGTTCATATTTTCCACTCCAAGAGATATACAATCATCATTAAGGTGGTTATTGACAAAGGTATGGGCATTCTCTAAGGCCACATTTGAGTGAGGAGGGAGTTACAAGTACTGTAGGCCAATCAATCCCAGGAACTTTAGGCTAGAAGACAACCGTGCAATATCTTTGGACCTATGCAATCCAAGACTAAGAAAAAATTATGATGCACTTATATTTGTCAACACTGTCAAGAATGTCTGCTAAAATGCAAATGTTACCATTTAGGTCACCTTCTGCCTGTTTTGTTGAACAGATACAGACCTAGGGAGAAGCTTCGGGTAAACTTTGGAACACCAGAGTTTTTGGCCCCTGAGGTGGTAAACTTTGACTTTGTGTCGTTTCCCACAGACATGTGGACTCTTGGAGTGGTTACTTACATGCTGTGAGTCTTCTATACTCTCTGACAGTGTGCCTGATATAGCACAGTTTGTATTTGTAGAACTTCATGCTATTCCTAATAACCTGTGATTCTTTTGTTAATAATCTTGTTTGTTTCCAAAGGTTACAATTTTGTGATTAATAACCAAAGGAATGTTAAAAAATGCAAAGAAAAAGTAGAACTACTGTGTTTATCTTGTGTAGTGTTAGTGGAATGTCGCCTTTCCTGGGGGACGATGACAGCCAGACACTCAGTAACGTGCTGGCGGTGAACTGGTACTTTGACGAGGAAGCCTTTGAGCACATTTCAGAAGAAGCCAGAGACTTTATATCCAATCTGCTCATCAGAGAAAAGGGGTAAGATACAATCCTGTCTACCTGTACTATCCTACAAGTGTGAGATTATTTTGTGGAGTCACAAGATGATTTCAAGAACTTGATTATTTTTATTCCAGCTTTGGTAAAATTGTCATACAGTTTTTTCTTCTGGATTTATGTTACCTTGGCCAGTGTTTGTGTATGTGGTTCATAGCTAGCAACATATGAATTTCTTATTTTCGGAGGTCTTGGGTCAAAATGTTTCAAAACCAATTTTTGTCTGTATTATTTTTTCCCCCTAACAATTTTGTCTCTCCTTTTTACATTTCTGTCTGTAATTTTTGCATTTCTGCTTCATTATGCAAATGAGGAGGGCTGTCTCTCAAGGGGTCAACCTCTCCCCTGTTAACCATGTCTGCTAGACATCTAAGCTCTCTCATGGTTGTTCCCCAGTTTACATCCATTGCTAACAGAAGTTGTTTGGTAGAAAAATTATAGTTCTCTGTTGCTCACTAGGTAGCTTCTCATCTGGAAGACTGGGCCAGTTGTTAGTGTTGTGTTGTTCGTGAACGTTTCGTTCTTTGCGAACTAATCATTTATATGACTCATAATAGGACTTATTGGACTCATACGTTCACTTGTCGTCGCATGCAGCTGCATATAGGCTCAATAGGCTAAGGCTACAGGAAACAGAAATAATTAGTTCACAACTCATGTGTCTTTCGTTCATTTGTCACGTGACAGCTGTATTGCTCAGCCACAGGGCTGTACGCTAAGCACAGGAAACAGAAATTATTAGTTCACGACTCGTACGTAACTATGGGTCTTAAGGTTTGTGTCTTTCGTTCATTTGTCACGTGACAGTGGTGCGTTTCTCTGCACCTCCTTGGTTTTCCCATGGTTTGAATTGGTTGTGGCTTTATAGAATGATGATAGAGAATGATCACGAAGTGAATTTGTGTATTATACTTTGTCAACTGAAGCAAACCATGTAGCCTTCAGTGTTTGAGAACTGCGCTCTTTTTTACATCGCCCACAAGAGAGCAACAATGCCGCACTAACTAGTTTTAAAATGAACAAAATGACTCGAAAAAAGATTTGTTCATTTTACTGACCGAGATTCAAAGATAAGGTAGAAAAATGATAGTTATCTGTTGCTCGCTAGGTAGCTTCTCACCTGGAAGGCTGGGCCAGTTGTGGCAGACTAGTACAATCAATCTGTAATGTTATATCATCATGTTGACCAATAGGGAAGAAGTGGACCCCTTGAGGGACAGCCCTCTTCATTTGCATAATGAAGCAGAAATGAAAAAAGGAGAGACAAAAATATATATGTGTGGGGGAAATAAATAGGGTAAAACAAAATGCACAGAAAAAATAATACAGACAAAAAATACTAAAACAAACACATAAATAAAAGAAACAAATAATTAATAAATGTCACGATCTGCGCGCACAGGCCCATACACGCTCTGTGCCTCCTTTCCCCGCAATGGACAGGACATTATGCATTAGTTGGGCTAGTATTTAGTTTCGCCAACAACTCGCTGAGTTGTTGGTCATTGTTTCTGGCATTCATGCCCTGTACGCTTTGTGTTCCTTCTATTAAATTACGCTCCACGCGTTCCACTGCACGCTCGTGACGTAAAAGTGACATATACATTTATGTTGCACAGTATAATTTAATCAATGCCTACATTTATTTTTTGGTGCATTTAATAGGATTTATTTATTTATTTATTCATTGAGCACTTTTTAATGTATACATATACAGCTTTATGGAGCATGTATGGAGCTTTGGGCCTCCATACATGCAGTCACTGCTATTGGGATTTTAATGTGTTGATGTAATTATATGGAAAGGACTCATTTTGACAGCCAGAATTCCAAAATTATATTTTAAAAAATTAAATAATAATTTTAATTGAACTGACACTTCAAGCATAGGCGTGTATAAAAATTAAAGATGCGTGGCATCTTGGCGGCATTATCTGATCATATTCTTTGGACTTCCAGAAGACTTTGTACTGTAGTTGCAGAAGTCACTATAGGCATAGCTATGTCAAAGGTGCCAAGGCAGAAGCAGATCTTCTACAGTATGTGGCAGTATATTACACACCAATGCACTACAATATCTTGCAACTTACTGTATATATTGTGAAACTTGTATTGCAAAACACCTGCAAATTCTTTCCGCTGTGCATGACACAACAATGAATAAATCCAAATCAAATCCTATAATTCAATATACTGGTGGGAAACATTTGTATTAGCAAATACATGTTGGCAAGCTACAGTACCACTATTGTACAGAATCCAATTCACGGTTTGCAGAGGATTTGAATCTTTAAGAAATATATTTTTTTTTAACACACAATGGAAATATATTCTAAATGCAGCACTACAACAATAGATTTAGATACAGTAATCAGCTTTGTAGATGCAAAAGCTGACAATGGAGTCAGTGGAGGTTGAAAAACAAAAATATTCTGCGAATGAGGGATGTAATCAAGTTCACTTCACCAATAAAAGGATTGTATGCAGCTATGAATTCAGTCCATACAGTATATATTTATAATCTATTATTCTAAATTGTAGAATAATATTCATACATTTGAATTTTTTTTAGCGGAAGGCTGAGTGCAGCACAATGTCTAAAACATCCATGGCTCAATAACATCTCGGAGAAGGCTAAACACAACAACATTGTGCTCAAGTCCCAGGTCCTGCTTAAGAAATACATGGCCAAAAGACTATGGAAGGTCAGTTTGCACACACCCAACTAGTAAATTATTTCCATAATTTATAACATGTGCATGCCTGCAAGTCTATTGTCCTAATATTTATTTATACAATATATAATAATAGATTTAGTAGATTTAGCCTTTAACCTAAATGTATGCAATGGAATGCTCAAAAATAATTGAGAAATATAATAACTGTCTCTTTCCAGAAAAACTATATTGCTATAGCAGCAGCCAACAGGTTTAAAAAGATTGGCAGCTCAGGATCTCTAACCACTCTGGGAGTCTGACAAGATACAGTAAAACTTAAAAAAAATGGATTTAAAATGTTAAATCATGATTTGAAATGTTTAGATTAAGCTGTCCAAAAAAAAAAAGATTTGTTGTATTTGAATTTATGAATACATTTATTAAGATGATTTGTTGGGCTATACCTGCTGACACCTTTGCAACATATTTTATGTGTAAAGTTCTGTTTAATTTAGTGCTTGCATTATATATTATATTTTCAGTTATTTTGGAATCTGAAAGAATAAATGGTTATACACAAATGTGCCCAAACGTAATACAGTACTTATAATACAGTACTCATAATTCATACACTTCAAACATTATGGACAGGATGCTTACTTCTTCTAAATGCTTGGCCGTCTAATGCATACCATAAACAGTGACAACATATTCAGCATGGACAGTGCTCTGGTTGACCTGAGGACAGAAGATATAAAGTATTTGATGTTATTTTAATTTGCAAAGATATGTGGTGGAGGGCTTTTTATTTTATTCACCTTAATTTGTGTGAAATAGATCAATATTTTTCAAGCTGTCAAGTACATCCACCAAAAGTCAAAAGTCAATTAAAATCTATTCAAAAACAATTTCCTTGTTAATTATTTATTTATAGAAAATGACGAGAAAGTATTATGTTGTGAAAAGATAATGCCATGCTACCCCCTGCTGGGTAGTTCATGACAAGCATCTGCACTTAATGGTGTTTAAGGACTATTTGTGTGCACAGAATTATTGGAGTGATAAAGTTGAGATGAAAATCTATATTTTTTAACGGGTAAGAACGTACGTAGAACAAAAAGTCACAGTATACTAGCAATGCCCCACTCATGTTGATATTCAGTCCCTTTTTTAATTTTTTTTATCCCAGTTAATACAGGCCCTCTATGACTTATTAGACTATTAAGGCTGTGTGTCTTTAATGTATGGGGTCATACAGTAAGATGTAAATATATAGTCATACATATTTTGTCTATTTTCATTTGGCTTTCTTATTTATATTCTTTACCCAGAGTAAGGTATGGTAAATTATATATCTCGTATGTTATGTAATCTGGTTTTAAATAATTTTTTTAACAATGTGTAAAAATGGTGAAAAGTAACAAGTAGAAGGAAAAACCAACACACCTCTGAAATCTACATAATTATTTATTGTGTATTGCTTTAACTTGTGAAAATGAATACAATGACAGACCTTTATTTCTTCTTTTCATCTTCTAATCTAATGGGTGATAATAAAAAAATACCTAAAGCAAATCTTATTAATTTGACAGTTATAAGTAGCACTGTGTTGCAGTGGCTGTCGGAGCCAACCTGAATGTACACAACACACCTGTTTTGACTTTCCAGTAGATAAACAGATGGGTACATTAACTAGCCTGGCGCCCCATTCATCCTGTATAGTGTTATACATGTATCAAGTTCAGTCTGGAATGCTTCCAGTCAGCAGATAGAAGTAAATCTATAGTTTTAACATATGTTCCATTTGCTTATTACTTCAGCAATACTGGGTATGCATCGGTCTATTACAGGGTCTCACCATTTTTGTGTTGTCCTGAAACATTTATATTGGCAGAAATCCATATGCATGTCACATTCTAATGTCAATCCTGACACTGACTAATACCAAGTCTATTTATTTGTTTGATTTGCCAATATTGTGTTAAAATTATCTTTTTGATGCGTAACAACATGAAAAAAAAGTGTTGTATTGGGTCTCGCGCCAGAGGGAATAAAACACTAAACATCTTTGAGACAGTTGCATTCTCTCCCTGACTCAGGTTTCTGCTTTCCATTATTAAAAGCTCAATCTTCTCTCTCTAAAGAAACATGGTAAATCTCTAAAAAATAAATGAAATAAGTATTGCTAATTGTATATAAGCCTATATCTAAATATAGGTCGGAGCTTGGTGTTGGCCACGACTTTAGAAAATACAGATTTCAGCAGTGAAAAGGTAAATTTACATTCATATCCGTGTAATTGTAAAATTCCTTAAATTGCAAGAATAGATCATTTAAACAACGTAAACATTCCAGACTGAATTGAGGTAAAATGTAAAATTAGAGCAAATGTAATGTGGGTCGCCAGCCAATACAGTACTTAGTTGTGCTAGATAACATTTTGCTCTATGCTAACCTCAATAATAAAAAATAAAAAGAACTACAACCTACAAAGTACGTGTGCCTGCTTACTGACAAAAATAAAACTATATACAGACATCTGCTCTGTAGTTAGGTGGACCTGTCGCTCTTCTGAGGTAGTCAACAAGTAGAAAAATCATCAAAAGGCATAGATAAACATCTATGACTCACGGACATGCAGCTTATTAGTAAATAAGTGGCTACTCAGTCCTCTGAAAATCTTCAACACATTTCAATTTTCTTTAAACACCACTTCGAACTGCTGCAGTGTTACATGTTAAAACAATTTCTGCAGAAGAAAAACATGAAAAGATAGAGGTAGAGATTTGAGTAAATTATGTCTATGTCTGCCACTAGATAGTTTAGATTCATAAAATCTACTTTTTATAGTTTCAATCTAATGGCACCAATAAAAGCCAAAATAACTAAAAGCAAATAAAAATATAAACCACTAGTTCTGCATGTTTGAGGTACACAGCATTTCAATATTGTTCTCTTCTTTTATCTTATAAATGTCATAAGTGCTTAAACCCAGATAAGAGATTAGACACTCTTAGAGGCACAACAGTAGCATTTTAAGACATGGGTGCAACACTTCAATTCTAGTGAGTAAAGTCCTACAGAATATAGCAAATGGAAATAAGGCAGAAGAGTGAACCAAATTCATGCAGTAACAATCTAAGATCAACTTCCAACAAAGGGATCACATCATTTTAGAAATGAGGCCCCTGATCTCTAGATCCATGCCTGGGTTAAATTTGAAGCTACAGGAACCGACGACATCTGAACACTGTTAGGGAAGTTGGTAAACAACTGCTAACCAACAACAAAAGTTGTTGTGGAGTTTGTGCAGGCTCAACGTTGTTTAAGGCTTCCTGTGATACTTGCATCTGTATAACTTTTCTATTTAGCAGCCGCATAAGCTCCTGATTTTAAAAAAGGACAATAAAAACACTGGCTATATCAACAAACAACATTGTTGTCTATGATTTTTAATAGACTATTAAATTTGAAAGTAACTCCTTTGTCTGTCTATTTTTACTTTACAGATGTTTGTTAAATTTGTTGTAATGTAACATTACAGAACATTAACATGTTCTGAAACACGGTACATTACTGGTCCTCAACTGTAGTTGTTTTCCACTGCCACACTGAAGTCAGTAGGACTTGGTGTTGTGCTGTGTCCACACTCTTATTAAGTGCAACCGCTGTTTGTAACAGGTTTTTATCAGAAGTACAATTTTGGTTGCACTGAGATCTAAGTTATCCTCACTCTTTCAAGCTTCCTTTTTAAATAATGAGGTAATACTGATGAGGTGATTTGTTGTGTTTAACAAAAAAACCTAACTTTAATTCTTAGCATCAATAGGCTAAATTATCTTTTTTGAGATAAGATTTCCATTTTTTCCCCTTTTTCCAAACTTTAAAAAGCAACATCTGTCAATCACACATGCTCTTCAAGGTCAAGGTCCTGCAGTGCCTGGTCACTGCTGGAACGCCTGATAATAGCGAGGTAGGGAACTGGAAGTGCTCCTAGCAGGACTGCCGTACCCCTGAGGTAGCTGGCTGTGGTTGTGGGCTCCGGTGCCCTGGGGTACATGAGCCTGCGGAGGCTGGAGAAGGGTAAAGGGCCCTGGAGACTGTGAGGAAAGGCCAGTGGAAGAAGATGTAGAGGAGGCAGTGGAAGTAGGTGGGTAGCCCATCACCAGCCCTCCCATCCCCATGTGGGCGCTGTAAGGTGGCAGGCTGAAGGGCAGGAAGCCAAGCAGGGGGCCCAGGTCCATGTTGGTGGTACAGGACAGCTCAGCCGAGGACAGGGCGGGGCTCCTGGACAGAAGATGGGATTCCCCAGCTCCCATTCCTGGCACCTCAGGCAGCACCTCCCTCTGGGGGGAGGTGGCTGAGGAGGCCGAGGAGGGAGGGGCACTCAGGTGTGGAGGGAGGCCACTCTGCAGGTCTAGGAGGAAACTGTCAACTTCTGTGCGGGGATATGAGGTAGATCCATGCTGGTACCTGGGCATGTTGCTGTAAGGCTGCTGCTGTGTGTGGAGGTGCTGTGGCTGCTGGGGCGTTGAGTGCTGCAGGTGGTGGTGATGGTGGTGGTGGTGCGGGGAGGGAGCAGGCATGTGGCGCCCCACACCCATCGCTGAAGACAGAGAGCCCTGTATAAGGCCGTGATGGTGGCCCATACCTGGCACTGGACTGGCCATGGCGTAAGAGTTGTACATGTCCATGGAGAAAGACTCTGGATGCTCCTTCGGGGCAGTGCCTATGTCACAAGTCACTGGGCTGGGCTCCTCCTTTACTGGACATGGGGTTGCGGGTGTGGGAGTGGCTACTGAAGTGGTGACCGTGTTGGGGGGTGTCAAGCCCGCCTCCTGGGCATGGCTCTTCTTCAGGTGGCGCGTCAAGTGGTCTCTGCGGCCGAAGCGCTGGGCGCAGCGTGGGCACAGGAAGTCACGTCGACCAGTATGCACAACTGCATGGCGCCGCACATCCTTGCGGGTGTAGAAGCGTCGGTCACAGCGCTCGCACGAATACTTCCGCTCCCGCACAGGCACGGCAGCATTGGCATTGCCCTCTAGAGGTGGGGGCCTGTCATTGTGGCTGCCCAGGTGCTCTACAGGGGGGGGTGCTCCCTCTGGGCAGGACAGGCCCACTGCAGAGCTGTGGGCTGCCACCAAGTGCCGCCTGTAACCCAGTTGGGTGTTGTACTGCTTGCCACACTCCTGGCAGTGGAAGAGCTGCCTACTGCCAGCGTGGCTCTCCTGCAGCTGGCTTTTCAGATGGTCCTGCTGTTGGAACATAGTCTAGCAGAGGGAACAGCACTCTCTCTTCTGGTGCACTGGGACTCTGGCCAGTAGCCTGACCAGACACAGACAAGACTCATGAGGATGTTCCAAGAAGCTGACCATCAGACTGGAGATGTCTAGTCGTCCTTGCTAATTCAGAGTGCTGGAATTAATGCGAAGTGCCGTTTGATGAGTGTTTGATGGTCTTTTTTGGCAATGACTGGTGGTCTGTCCTGCCTTACTGAGGCGAGCTTGTCTCCGGCACTTGGTTTCTTTGACAGCAGCTGCCATAGCAACCCCAAAAGGGCTGTGTTGATGAGGAGTCAGGCACACTTAACAGCTTTGGAAGCGCTGAATGTATATACACGTGTGTTTTCTGAGAAGAGCTCTTGTGTGGGCCAAGAAGTGCAATTCAGCTTTCAGCCAGCCAGGAACGCCAGAGTTAACACAGTTAAATCAAAAAGGCAGCCTGGCATTTTCACAGCCCTGGAAAAACAAACACAAACATCACAATAGCATGAATTATTAGTTCATCTATGTAAAACAAAAAACTAAAACTAATCTATGAATATTTTTAATCTCTGAAGTATAGACCTTTATTCATTTAGCATGTGTGAGAGCTTGGTGGTTTTACATTAATACAAGTAGTAACAATTAAAATACTTGAAAACCATTTACAGTTTTGGCAATCGTTTCTTCAAAGTAGAGACATGAGATTAGCCTAAAGAAAAATAATAGACATGTAAATCTTGTGGGACTGCACAGTACACAATTACTTAGCTGCATTTTCTTAAAACTAGATTTGTATGTCTCTCGATGACATAGTAAACCCATGCTTTTCTGTAAAGCAAAGTGATACATGATTACCTGGGCATGGTCTTTAACATTGAATATAGCTAAACTAAATTAGAAAAAAATAAAATCAGTAACCTTCAGTAACTTTCTAATATGGCAGATGTAAAATTAAAAATGTATATGCCTAAAGGAATAGTTGTTATTCTGTTACATTATTATACTCAAAACACAATATTGTGTCAGTGTCTACTGTGATTCACATATCAGTTGTATCTCTAAACATTATTTTGTAAATTATTCTTCATTTCAAAGTAAATTATAATCGCAACACTGAAAACTTTCAAACTTTACTTCTAACTACAATCATTTTTTATTTCTGTGTGCCAAAATGCTAAACATATTAAAGATTAGAAGCGTTATAACCTCTAAACTTCACTCAATATTCATTTAAAATAAAAGTTTAATCTTGTTTCGGCTATTGGGTAGACCATGCATGTGGTAGGGTCTTAAATTGGTTACTCTGTTATCGCAAAGAAAAGTAAAGAAAAGCGGTTTTCGTATCAATTAGCCGCGTTCCTGTAGAACTAATATGAACTGGTCTATAACTGATATATTATGACTTTACAAGAATATTAACAAGGACACTATACCTTGTCATAGCTCTGGCTAAATAGATGGTAGGCTAGCATATTACCATTCACGAGGCAAGACTCATTTCAGTAAGAACTCTTGACTACTCAATAAAATAAAAAAATTGTTGTGTTAGTAAGACCCTACCAGCGCTTGGCAATGGTAGATGCTAACTATATTTTATATCTCCCCCAAAGTCGACTGCGAAGTAGCCGAGGTAGTTTTTTTGTTGTTTTTTTTTTTAAATGCACACAAGCTAAAACGAGTCACCAAGTTAATGTCCCGGAGTTTTCAAGTCGGTATGGATCAAATTTTGGATCAAGTTTAAACTCATGTCGTTACTATCGTGGATTACAAAACATGTCGTAAACTTACCTCTGGGTGGTTTTCTCTGTTCGTATTGATTTATTTTGCTGTCGATTTTCAACATAACATTTATTCTATATTATTTAACATTTTATTATATTTTGGGCCTGGACTTCTCGACGCGGCGTTGAAATTGTGAAGCACATGCATTGTGGGAGTATGTGACGTCAGACACACCATTCTGTAGGACTTTTGCAGGGAGCTGAGCGTCTACAAGGACACTGTGGATGTAACCGCGTGACTAAGGAACGTAGACAAACTAGTATTGCCAACTCTCGCGAGACCAATGAGCAACCGCAGCTTCAAAAACAACCCCAAAACAAGCCCAATATTATAGCCTGTTACGGCCTCATTGTTAACAAGCTCAATAAATAAGCCTGCAACATATTCAACTAAAACCACTCAGAATTTGAAAAGCAAAAACAGAAAAAAATTATCAAACAGCAACAAAGATTATAGAGAGGGCAGGCCCTATCACTCATCTCTGATCACCTGCAAGGAGAATATGAGAGGACAGATGGAAAAGAAGAGAAGTACAGAAGCATGGAGAGGGGAGGAGGGGAAGCGGAGCCTATAACATGGCCACATATTTATAATATAATACATTTAGAACCATGTAACTACTATTAGTATATATATTAGTATATTATGGTTGTTTTTGTTAAAACCTGTATAAATAGATTAATACTATTATACTATTATATATTATATTATAAAATATATATATATGATGTTTAGGCTACCTAATAAAAGAAGGTCATCCCTCTCTGTCATCTAATGGCATTACTATTAAATTGGCGCCGCTTGGAATTACAAAGTGATTTTTCTCCAATGAGGGGAGGAACAGTTGTCTCATCCATCCTGTCACTCCCACTACCTATGGTCCACTGTGGCCCAGGCCCCTGCCTTTGTCAGCTCCGCAGCCTTCACCTTGCCTCCATGCCGGACGTCTAACATGACCTCACACCAGTGTTCAGTAAGCATCATGCTACCTCGCTACCCCCATCGACCATACGACTGCGCCATCAACCTCAAGCCTGGAGCCCCCCTTGCTCACAGAAGATAACGGGAGAGATATAATCTCTCCCGTCCTGAACACAAAGCCACTGAGACATACATTCGGGAATCACACCGCCCCTCCTCATCACCCGTTGGCGCTGGGTTTTTCTTTGTGGGTAAAAAGGATGGGTCTCTACATCCGTGCATCGACTTCCGTTCACTCACTGACATCACGGTCTGGAACACCTATCCGATGCCGTTTATGAGTTCTGCATTCGCCCCCCTCTTTACAAAATTGTACCTCCACAACGCCTACCAGCTTTTCTGCATCAGGAGTGGCAATGAGTGGAAGATGGTGTTTAATACTCCTCTGGATTTAGATTATTTGGTAATGCTGTTTGGCCTGACCAACATCCCAGCAGTATTCCAAGCCATCATCGAGGAGGGGGAGGTACAGTGACATTCAGCAGTGACTGAATGGCCAGTCCCCACATGCCGTAAGTAGCTGCAGTGCTTTTTGGGCTTTTCAAACTAAAGAGACTATAGCCGCCCCCGTCACTGCCTTCGCCGACCTCAAACATAGTTTCGCCATAGCACCCATCCTGGTGCAACCCAACCCTCCAGTTTGTGGTGGAGGTGGATGCCTCCGACTGGGCTGAACTGCCCAGCTGTTTTCCTGTTGGCCTTGCCACTCTGCCCTGGATCCCCGTTATGGCTCAGCTTCACTCTGTACTTCGCTCTGGTCCTAAGCAGCACTGGTTTCCTCCTGCCCAGCTCTCCAGCCACCAGCCCAGTCTTCCACGCTCCCAGGCTTTTCCTCTGCTCAGCTCAGTCCCAGCTTAGGGTCATTCCCCCTAAGCCCTATATTAAAATCACCTTTTTTTAAATATAACTCTGTTCTCCTGTCTCGCTGTCTTGCACTTAGGTTCACTAGCTCAGCCATAACAATACACATGCAAACCGACGCATTTTTGCACAAGAGTGCCACCTCCAGGAGAACAGAAGTGAACAGTAATTTGCCCAGATTTGTTTGATGATCGCAAATCGTCAACAATATTTTGGTTGGAAGGACGTTGTCTTATGACCAATCGATCGTTCTTGCCGGTTGAAGGAATTAGAATTGATATATTATTTAATATTTTATTGAGAAAAATAGCAAGATAAAGCCAGGACTGTATGTTTTTGCATAACAGAAGCACAAAACCACTCCCGGCTTAGACAGCAGATTTCAGTCTGGCATCTATATGTGAATTGTCATCTATATGTGCATTTGTATCCCAAATCCATTTTCTGTCTGTTTTCCTGTGTCCGAGAACAGGCTGAACCCCCACTCCAAACCTTTTGGTGTGGCTGCTCCCCCTTCTATGCATTATAAATTAACATTTGTTTAGACAGCCTATTCAAGCTAAATCAATTGTCTCTCCCTAGAGGTGTGCCTTAGTCTCTCCCCCCCCCCAAACTTTACCGGCCATACCTCCAGCCAAATGAATGGTCACCTTACCTGTGACCGGTTATTTTGAATCTCAGACCTATTTAAGCCAGAGAGTCCTATTGTTCTACAGAATGCGGTTTGGTGGAGCATTGCTAAATGCGAAGTTAACACCTTCTCCCTGTGTGTACATGGTCTCTTGTATTGTTATTAATAAATATGTTTCTTGATTTAGCACTTTCAGCACGGATTGGTCTTAAGTTTGTGTGCGGTTACACAGATTACCATCACGGTGTAGTAACCACCAGCCTGTAGTCGTCCGACTACCCAATGCTCCCAAGCCCCACACCTGCCTTCACTTCACCTAATCACTCATCATGTGTACCTGTGGGGAGGGTATAAGGGTGGGGTAGTTGGGTAGTGTGTTGGTTTGTTTGTTTGTTTGTTTGTTTGCGTCTTGTTGTTTCTTTATAGGTTGTGGTGTACATCAACGACATCCTGGTGTACTCCTTCACGTTGGCGGAGCACATCCACCACGTGCACTTTCCACCAATCCACCGTCTCCTTCCTGGGGTACGAGATCATACCACATGGGATGAAGATGGTCGAGCTGAAAGTGAAGACAAAGGTCATGGCCTACGCCGACTACCATCAAGAAGCTGCAGTGGTTTCTGTAGTTCACCAACTTCTACCGCTGGTTCATTTGAAAATATAGCTCCATCGCCTCACCTTTCACGTCATTGTTAAAGGGCATCCCCAAGAGACTGATTTGGAGTGGTGAGACAGAGGAGGCATTCAATGAACTGAAGAGACGTTTTACCACCACTCCTCTGCTTTGCCACCCAGACCCCCAGGGATCGCGGCTCTCCTATGACTACGGTGTTCTCTCTCAGTGGCAGGGAGATCCCACCAAGATGTTCCTCTGCGCATTTCTTTCCCAGAAGCTCTTCCCCACTGAGAGGAACTATGAAGTGGCGGTGAAGTTGGCCCTGGAGGAGTGGAGGCACTGGAGGGTACTCAAGATCCTTTCACAGTCTTGACCAATCACAGGAACCTCAAGTACATCCGAGAAGCCAAAAAGATCCACACCAACGAAGGTGGTCCCTGTTCTTCTCGAGGTTTGTGTTCATGGTTAATTGTCACCCGGGTTCCAAGAATATCAAGACAGGCGCTATCTCATGGATCCACGGGCCGGAGGAAGATGTCGAAGAACCCACATTCATCCTCCCGCCCGCCTTTGCCGTTGGTCCCAGTACCTCAGCGGCCGTGGTCGCATAAAATGTGTCACCAATATACCGCTTCCCGAGGGGAGTATGGTGGTCCCGATCATTGTGTACAGCTTCTCAAAGATGGTCAGGTTCATTCCCTTCCCACGCCATGCAGGTCACTGAGGCGCTGTTTCAGCAGGAATACATAGTCTCGGACCATTGTCCCTAATTCACATCCTGGATGTGGAAGGCATTCATGGCTTAATTGGGGGTCGTGGTCAGCCTCACATCCAGGTACCATCCCCAAGCCAACGGGCAGCTTCTGGTTGGGCTCCCGGAGGGGCAACCCTTACCCTTAATATTGCGTGATTTTCTACTTTTACACTAACTGTGTTTGGCTAATAGCCAACTACACGACGATGAGGATCTTGTTGAAAGTATTTTTCTGTCATGTGGGGTGGTGGTTGTGACCCAGACGCAGACGGCAGAGAGAAGGCACGCAGGCAGGCAGGCAGTATACAAGGATTTAATCCAGGAAATCCAACACAGGGTAAACAGGTACAGGGAAAATACAAACGTAGTTACAGAGCCCATGGCTAGGTTTATCCAAACTCACATACAGGGAAGACGGGCAGGACACTGGTTAACCAGGGGTAACACAGAGATAAAACTAGTACGTAAATATACAAAGACAGCAACAAGACAGCAGGTAGCCAAAGGCTACCTGACAGTACCCTGACAGTACCCCCCCCCCTCTAACGGGCGCCTCCTGGCGTCCGACAAACCGCCGATTAAGGGTGGTAGGGTGGGGGACGGAACAGGGAGGCCAGAAACCACACCCCTCGGAACACAGAGAACATAGTCATACAGAACACACTAGGGAATAGTTTCTGGACAGAACAAAAAACAGGCAAAGACAGTAGCCCCTCCGGAAGGCCGGTCCTGATACCGGAGACCCTCCGAGGCTGAACAGAATACAGACAGTCACCTAACCCCTCCGGGGATGGACAGGATGCAGACAGTCCCAT
>JAODLI010008561.1:16361-26786 GCA_027575585.1 Percopsis omiscomaycus | reverse complement strand
ATGTGTATATATAAATATAAATACATGTGTGTGTATATATATATATATATATATATATATATACACACATACATATTATGAAATATATTTCAAGATATTATTATTTATATTTTATTGTGTTATATTTTATTATTCTGGGAACGCTGCAAACACTTACCGTGTTGTACCTGAATCCCAGCTGCTGGAAACGACCTACCTGGGGGAAGATCCCGAACAAGAGCACCTCCAAAGTCTCCACGGAGACACCACCATGTCGCGTCATGGCATCATCAGTGCCCAGTTCGACTGCTTCCAGAAGATCCTGAGGGAATCGTCTCATAACAAAACGGGTAAGGCACAGCGTACAAGAGAACCCCGGGTCGTTTAGTTGCGCAATACACAAAGGGTGCACTCTTTTACCGTTTATGTTTGGAATCGCAGCTGTGCATGAGCGTGCACGTGGCTGCAGGGGGGAGGGGTAGAGAGGATTCAAGCCCATGAGTTCTGTAGGGGTGGGTGGGAGCCGTTTGGCCCTTTCAGGCCAAAAGAACGGTTTTGTAACGGTTGTTTTAACCACTTTGAGCGCACCTTTTAAAACGTACGTTGATAATAATTACCTTAAAAGTATCCACGGCAACTTAATTAGCAGTTTTCTTAAATTGAGTTGAGATAATCGTGGTGTTCACGTAAGTACCTGAACTTATCGGGCAGCCTCGCTGTCGAATGTTCCTGTGTGTCGTCTGCAGGGATGTGCAACAGAACGTGGGACGGCTGGCTGTGCTGGGAGGAGACTGAAGCTGGAGTCACCACAGAGCAGCCCTGTCCAGAATACTACCACGACTTCAACCCCAATGGTCCGCAGGCCTGTTCTACCAGAACGTACTAAGTAGTCAGATGTAGGGGCTTAGTCAGGGACCGTATGTAAATATAAATATGAAGTGCCTGGAAACAGAAGAGTAATTCTGAGGGAAACATTCTAACTGTGTAAAAAAGTTTCACTCCGTAGTATAAATGTGTTTATACAATTTCTGTGCCTCTCTGAACCTGGTTGGTCTGACGGAACTATGATAGAAATGTGCTGACATCAGCAGACGTCCTAAAGGAACTAAGGGCCTATCTGGCGCTTAATCCCAATTTGTCAACAGAAATGGCTTCCAAAGTGTGCAGTGAAGTAGGCCATTGGGGTCTCCACCCAGACAGCAGCAGGACCTGGACTAACTTTACAAAATGCAGTAACCCTAGTTCACAGGGCAGAAAGGTAAGTTCACAGACGAGACACACAATACTAAGTGCTATGGAAACGTACTGGCATGTTTTGTGACGCCTTCATTCTCTTCTCTTTCAGACAGAGATGAATCTCTTATACTTGGTTCTGATTGGCCACGGGCTGTCTCTGACATCACTGTTGATATCACTTGGAATATTCTTCTATTTCAAGTAAGTGAATATAAATGTGCCACATTCAAACATGTTGTGTTGAATTACTGTATGTTCAGATAGTCAGATAGTTCAGATAGCCTATAGTCAGATAGGCAATGATATTAGTTTTTGTGTTATTTTAAAGGGACACTACTTGATTTTGTAATAACGCCAGTCCAAAATTTCAAACTCACTATTTCATGTTTGAAACTGTATATGTGTGCGGTTAGGGGAGGGGTAAAGAATGTTGGGAGGTGTAGAGAGGAGTGCGGGGGAGGGGCATGCACTTTTGGAGTTTCAAACAAAAAAATACACAGTTTTTGACGGTTTTGTAACACTGGCGTTGATTCCAAGAGACATTTTGGAACCAAATGGGGTGCTGCACCTACCCTTTCAATGTATGTATGGCAGTACGTAGATGATTCACACTGTGATTCGCTGTCTGTCGTTCTCCATTAAATAATACAATATGTGTCAATCATCTCCTGGGATCCCTGTAGGACTCTGAGCTGTCAAAGGATAACGCTACACAAGAACCTCTTCATCTCGTTCGTGTTATACTCCGTCATTACGATCATCTGGTTTACTACGGTCGCAAACAATAAAAGCTATTCCGTAAGTAGAGTCGTTCGCATCTAATGATTTCCTCACTGCTTGTTTCAAAGGTATCCAGGTGTTTTTTTCCCACCCCCGCACATCCACAGCTCTCCAGCAGGGGGAAGGGGATGTCGTTAGTGAACCTAGCTGGTTTAGCACACGGGCGGAGCAATGCACGACGCGTTTCCTCAAAAGCGTTGCGCTGCGTTCTAGAACAGAAATAATAAATGATCAGTAGGAGCGGTGGGGGCTCTCTGTAATTACGGCCAATCAAATCATCTCCTCTCATTCCCTTTAACAGCAGCGCGCCCCTCTGTCCGCGAGAGGTGCAGTTCAGTCTGCATTCTTTTGCTGACAGATCAATGAAAGTGGTTCTTTGTCTACAGACTCTCCGGGGCAGATGTACTAACATGCAACAACGTGCACCTAAAAACATGGCGTGGTATGTACGAACAGACCGCAAATGGCTAATACCGCATGCTGCCTGCCGCAGGGAGCGCAGAATGGCAATATGCACTTTCCCTACACATGCATATGCATTCATGGGAGGGTGGAGGGAAAAGTGGGAGTTTCATGGGAGGAGATGCGTAAGGAGAGACTGATTACCTATTCTGTTGTATGTATGACAACAGCGGAGGAAGGCGCACGTCTGTTTTGCGGGGAAACTTCTCCACCTCTTAAATTCAGGTGTAATGTGGGAGGTGTACGTTTGCTTGCACAGGGGATGGCAGCAGTCATCCGAGCAAGGTGAAGACACACGGGGCGTATTTTTAGGTTGAAATTTGGTAGGGAACTCTTTCTCTGTTACTGCCGATGCCTTTTTATGGGCCACTATAGTTGTTCAGTTAGCAAGACGAGTTCCACAACGTTGTTCATAATTAGAATGACTCTAATCCATTTTAAAGTTTATTTTCTAATATTGACATAACATTGATAGTTGTATTTTACTGTACCTCGGCCAGAACACGGCTTTCATCAGAGGCTCACTCCATCACGACGGAAAATGTATACTTTGAGACAATTTGCTTTGGATTTTTTATTTATAAGGAAGTAAAAAATCCAAAGCAAATTCTCTCAAAGTATACATTTTCCGTCGTGATGGAGTGAGCCTCTGATGAAAGCCGTGTGCTGACTGATGTACAGTACAAATTTGGAAATTGTTGAATATTTGGTTTTATTTGACACCAAACTAGCACTGCGCCACCTGATTTAGACTGACACACCCTCTACGGCGCCCCCACACCCATTTCGGTGCAAGTGAAATCATGGCAAGCCGGAAAAAAAACCTTTCACCCCAACGACCTTGCACTATCCGGAAACAAGAGCCCTATATGTCTCCATTTCTGTTTGTGTGTATGTGTGGGGTTTTTTCTGGATGTGCTCACTGTACTTTTCCCCTGTCCAGGGGAGCTGTAAGCTCTTCATGTTCGTACACTTGTACCTGATGAGCTGCAATTACTTCTGGATGCTGTGCGAGGGCATATACCTCCACACGCTTATCGTTGTGGCCGTTTTTGCAGAAAAACAGCATCTTATGTGGTACTACCTGCTGGGTTGGGGTACGTATTCAACGACACTCATAATATGCCGATAGAGTTACGTTTTTTTCTTTAATCTTTAATATGCATACATTTTTAAACTGTGTTTCTGTTTGTTTATATATTGATATATTTGTATGTTATATTTTATGCTACTGAAAGAGAGGCTTCACAGTTTGTAACCCCTCCTTGTAAACTATGAACAACTTCCTTTTGCCAAGGGTGGCTCAAAAAGTTTGACTTCACCTAAAGCACTTTATTGGTGCTCAAACTGCCGCTAGCTCCTACTAAGGCTGCTGGCAGCTCGACAGCTACATTTTAGCCCTTGGAGATCAATAAAGTGTTTCTCTTTTCTTCTTGTTGTGCAGGATTCCCACTAGTACCGGCTCTGATGTACGCTGTTGCCCGTTACTGCTACTACAATGACAAGTGGGTCTTTTTCTTTTTCTTTAAATTAGCATCTCTAAACGCAGCAGCTAGGCTTGTTTGATTTGTTTGCTATGATGCTTTCAATTTGTTTCTATATAAATGTTAAAAATCCCACTCCCGAAGTCAAGAAATACAAAAACCACTATTTATTACTTGTGCAGCTTGTGCTGAAGTATGTACTATGTGCTGTGTACTATTCTATGTCTCCGTTTGTCAACAGCTGTTGGATTAGCTCAGACACGTCCCTGCTGTACATTATACATGGTCCCATCTGCGTCGCATTGCTGGTAAGCCCTGAAGCCCAGTGGGAAACGTAGGCCTTTAATACAAAACAAATAATGTTTTAGCATAATGTGGTAATGATAAAAAAACATAATAGATAAAAGACAATATTATATGCTTATCTTCTGTTTGGACTTTAAATAAAGACAGATTTCCTACAGCAGTCATATTAGAATTGTTTCTTTATTAAACGGTGAATTAAAAGATGCCGTTAGTATATCTTAATATACTGTAATTCTAATATACTGTTTTATATGTACACAGTATACACTGTATTAGTCTGGTATTCATAATAGCAGTTTGTGGTTTGAGTTCCTATTTATCAACAGCCACCTACAACCTTTCTTGAGCATCTAACTCATAGGAAAAAAGTCTATAAATATGATGTGTTGTAAACTAGAAAAAGTGTATACAATGTTCGTTTATGTATTTTTCTTTTACAGGATTATTATACGTGTTGTGTGTTGTATAAAATATGTATGAAAGGGTCCATGAAAAAAACATGCCAAACCATGTTCATATCTAAAGTGTATACATTGTTTATTTTACAACATATGTGATTTTAATACACCGTTTTCACACGTGTAAAAAGAAAAATACTTTTGTGTTGTTGTATTAGTGTTAGAGTAACAGCAATCCCTTTGTTGATTTGACAGAATCCACATTTATTGTTTTGTTTGTTTTGTTGGTTGCTTGTTTGTCTTGTTGCAGGTGAACCTGTTCTTCCTGCTGAACATTGTACGGGTGCTCATCACCAAGCTGAAGGTGACCCACCAGACAGAGTACAGCCTCTACATGAAAGCCGTGCGAGCCACCCTCATCCTGGTGCCGCTGCTGGGCATTCAGTTTGTCCTGCTCCTCTACAAGCCCCAGAGCCTCAGCCTGGCCTCCGAGGTCTTCGAATACGTCATGGGCATCTTCATGCACTACCAGGTGAGAGGAGACCGATTAGCATTAGTTAGCACTCGTCCACTCTCCCTGGGTCTCACTGACGGTTGGAATACCTGTTTTGTTTTTGTGCGAGTATCTGACCTGGCTACAGACCATGTACTATCTTTTGTGGGGAGGTATACTATCACTTCCAATACGGCTGCCGCAGCCGGCTTTGCGTTTAATCTGACATTGAGGCTGATACAGAATAATGTATGCAAAAGATTATACATGTCACCGGCTACTTTCTGAAGTGACATTGTCTAAAGGCCTGTGGAACCGTGTGAGCTCAAGGGCTTCCTCCCGTTATTTTCAAGTCAATCCTAACACTTGCATGTTCTACCCTCAGGGCCTCCTGGTTGCTACAATATTCTGCTTCTTCAATGGAGAGGTAAGCCTTCCAGCATGTCAGATGTTTTTAAATAGCCTTATTTATTCACCCTCCTCGGTTGGTCCAAGCGGTGTGTACAGTAATAACGTCTAATTAAATGACTCGCACGCCTCATTTATAGAAAATCACTCAGTAATGTTTGTGTATATTGGCACTTTGTAACGTTAATTGTAAAGAATGCATCTATATTCCAGTATTTTTGTTGAGTCGGCCTACCTGTAAGCATCCTTGAGCAAGATGCCTAACCCCTACCTGCTCCATGTAATAGCACCATGTAATTGTAAGTAGCGTTGGATAAAAGCGTCTGCTAAATGACATTGTGGATTCCTGCACAAATTGTTTTGTGAAATAAATTATAATAGTCCGGAAATTAAATTATTTTTGGGTCGTGACTTAAAAAGCAAATGTGGGTCCTGAGGTTAGCCCAGAACCACTGCTCTAGCCGGCTAGCTTGTGACACGCACCCCCTTTTGTCTCTTCCCGTAGGTACAGACCGTTCTGAGGAGACACTGGAACCAACAGAGGCTGCAGCTTGGCGGCACCTTTGCCCACGGCGACATCTTCCGCTCGGCCTCCTACGTGGCGTCGTCCCTGACCGAGGTCCACCGCTGCTACAGCATCGACAGCCACACTGAGTACCTGAACGGCAAGAGCTACGACGACATCAAGGCCACTATTCACAGGGCCAGCAATCCCTTTGACAACCCCTTCGCCTGAAGCCGCCTGTGGTTAGTTCACCTAACAAAGGGGGCGGCCACATTTTGTCAAGTCAAAAAACGGATTGAGCTTGTGTGTTCTCTACGGGCCGATACGTTAACGGAAAGAACGGACCACATTTTTGCGCACATAAAAAGGAAAAACTAACCTGGCCCACCTTTTTTTCGGACCGCAGTATCTGTAATTCTCTAATTATTTTCAGACGGTGAAAACGGAACTTGGTGTTTTTCTAATGGAAGACATTTTTTCCCCTTATTCTATAAATGCCAGACCTCAGTTTCATATTCCACTAAGACACCAAACAGAGCGTGACAGATCCCTGTACGAACTTTATCCACTTGAGCTGTTTCTGTCCGGCTGCCAACACTGTCCGGCAGAATTTACTTTCAGAATAAACAAGAATACGGGAATAGAGCTGTTCATGGCAGTTCATTATTTATCTTTTTTTTCTCTCTGTCTCCAAACAAATTTTTCTCATTTAGGTTTGTCTTACAGTACCCCTGTAATAGATGTTACAAAGGTATTATATATCTCAGACCATTAAAGGCCAATCACACTAATGTTGCTAATGTCACATAATATTGCAAACACTGTATGCTATTGGCATAAGGAATCTTAATTTTTTTAATAATCAGGATTAAACAAAGGGGAAAAAACACTGCAAAAGAAGCACTGGAGTCGAAAAGGTCGGGAGGATTTTGCATTCATGAATATTATTTTGTGTGACACATTGTGAGACGCATCCCATATCAAGCACAAGCATTTTCATATCCAATTATTCCATGATGCTGGAAGGCTGTTAATTAACAAAAAGGTGACGTGAAGGTATTTGTATATGTTTAGGATTTTGTGTTCTTTTGTGTATGAAGATAAACCTATAAACGTAAATGTTTCCCATACTATCAAGACAATGACAACCCCATTCCTTTTTAGCTCACAAACTGGGAGTGGTTGAAGGATTCTAGAGCGCTAAACTGAATAAAATAGCTAATGCTTATAATATAAAATTATTAATAGCTAATAGTTGCTGTTCACAAGAGCAAGGCTGCTGGTTTCAGCCCTCTAAATCTGAACAACAGGGGTGTCAGAAAATAAATTGTAGGCTACGTTAGTTTTAAAGCTGGAATCATCCTCCAAGCTTGGAAAAAAAACAAAATCCTTCCTTAGAGGAAGCTTCACTGCCCAGAATGTGTTGCACTGAGCCCCAACGAGCTGTAATACTTTAGCTGTAAAACTTTAACTGTAAAACTTTAACTGTAAAACCTTTACTAAAACACTTTTATATGTGTAAAAAAATAAATAAAAGATCACTTCTACGGTTCTGGCAAAATGGTTTCCAGGTAGGCCTAACCATTTTTTCTCTCTTGCAAGATTCATCGGTACAATCTAGCTCTCGTTGGTCTGCATCGCTTCAACCAGCGCTGTAGATGTGAAATGACATACAATATGAATTGGTTAATATTTAGTTAATTAAATGCAGTGTCTAAACTGAATATTTCACCCGGAATCATCGACTTAGGAGTATCACTTTAAGCATGGCTTGGGTTGAGTAAGGGAAATCAAGGCAGTGTTTAGCAAAGAGCATTGTGAAATTGTTCCCAGTCCCTGTGATTTCACAATGCTCCAGTATTCCCCTACATGTTGTAGACTTTAAAATGGGAAAGAACTTCAAACAATCTAAATGACGACAATGAAACTCTCTCAATGGCTTATTAGCAAGAGGGTCTTAAGCTTTCCCTTAAAGGCACAGACCTGAATTTTGTGCACAGAATTCCTCTTGTGGTAGAAACCAGCGTTACATAAATGTTTTTGTTTTTGGGGAACTATACAGTAACAACAATCGAGCAGTGTACCTTTAACATACTATACACTGGGTTACATGTACACTGATTTTTCTTTGGACTCATTCCTAATATTTCTTGTTTACTTTGGGAGAAAGGTAGATACACTGTTGTTAATATGGCTTAGAACTATTGATCATAATAGATCTGACATTTTATATATGGACTGCATTGTACGCAAGTATAAAGAAACAAACTGTATTTTATGATTTTTATGACTGAAGTCTAAAGTTCCTGTAGTGCACTGATTATGGTGGGAGGCATTCTGCACTTGTACTGGAATATGATGGCTTTTGATGACCACAAAAGTTTATTTAAAAAATAAAAAAAGGATCACTGTCTTTTGCTGGAAGTTTTCTCAACGCTATTCAAATTAGAAACATGTTTTAGTGTGTCATAGGTAGCATCATTTATTAAATACTGTCACCATGTCATAGATAGTACTGTTTTTTTATACGTTTATTTTCAAAGAAGCCACATCAATATGCATTAGACAGCCTGGTATCGTTTTGTCCAGACCATTCGGTTTAAATGATTTCAATGCGGTTGTGAGAGCGTCAATAAACATCATACTAAATTAGAAGCATTTGGAAGAGCTGCAGTAAATAACAATACAACAAAGTAATTAACTGCAGCCTATAGCCTGCAGTGTAAGTTGTTTTTCCAACACCACAACAGAGAGCACCATTAAATTACCTGCCTTCCCCCATTCACAGCTATTACTTCTTTCCAGTGGAAATAGGGCCTGTGGATGTATTACAGGCCTGCTTCCTGTTTCTAAGAATACATCGCCATTGAACTCTTGGTCTGTCTCCTCTTGTGTACTGTAGCAAACACTTCCTTTATGTCTCATGACTAAACTTTGTTTACTAGCGTCGAGAGTGTGCACATGCATGGAATGCGTAACGTTCCTCTCCGTAGTGAAGCCTAAAGTGTAACTAGGTAAGGACAGGACAGGACACAACGGTGTTGAAAACATTGGGTAGGTTTGGAGATAGCAATGGGTAATGATGACTAAGTGATTGTAGTCTAACGTGGCCTCAAATTGCAGCAAAACATAGCAGAAACATTCAAGAAAATTAATTTTTTCAATTCAAACTACTCTTTTTTTACAAAACACACAGTTTTAAGGTGGGAAGTGACAAAAAATGAAATAGCCTGTCCTACAATATACGTGCTTAACAACCGTGTCTTATGTGCAGCTACAGTATGCTGCAAGTGTTGCCGCATGCGCCCCAATGAACCAGTCAGACATATCAACAAATCCAAACGACTGTGAGGATGTAGAGGGGCTTTGAACCATCCAAAACAATGCCATCCATAATAATGCCAGGGAAGAGCAGAGGTTGCAGAGTCTAGAAGCAGCTTCTGTAACACTTAAGCCTCTTCTTTTGAAATCACAGTAATTTCCATGGACTTTCATTTCATTTTACCATGAACAGCACTTCTTTCCCAGTTGGAAAGAAATAGTTTTGGATAGATAGGTATCTCAAACTTAACAGAACCAATATTTAGGCTTTTTTTTTTTAACTCCAGCTGAAAAAGGTCCAGCTGAATTCATCCCTCGATGTGAGTGCATTTGATGTACTCCTTTGTAATCCTTTTAAAAAACTTCTAGAGCTCATAAATAATTTAAAATGTGCTGTATTTCATTCACACACTGTAAAACGTATTCACCACTGTGGAATGAAATCAGATCATTGTGTTTGGTCCTACAGTATCTACTCGTCCACTAGGCCGCTGTGGGCTTGGTTCAATGCGTTCACCATACAATCCCGTACAATCACCTTGCATAACTTAAATTCAATCAAGTCTGGACAAAAGACTACCAGGTTCACACAAGAATGGGCTGGAACTCAAAACAGAACCGCAAGGTTACACGGGAAATCAACACAGACTTGAGGGTGGTGTGGGAAAATTGAAAGGATGTGTGAGTGTGTGTGTGTGTGTGTGTGTGTGTGTGTGTGTGTGTGTGTGTGTGTGTGTGTGCGTGTGCACTCTGGGAGGGATGTGAACCTTGGTTTAGGGTAAAGGGTTTGGAGCTGGGCTTTGCCATGGGTGGATACGGACCCAAGACGGCAATCACTGGCCCTCATTCTCACAGTGGAACAATAGTGGCATAGCATCACAACATAAAAGCGTGCCTGTATGACGCTAATCATGCCATCCTGAGTTGAACCCTTTAGGTTATAGCATGGTTTCATCATAACATCTTATATATCAGTGGGTTTAGGATATAGCATGGTTTCATCATAACATCTTATACATCAGTGGGTTTAGGTTATAGCATGGTTTCATCATA
>JAODLI010008561.1:0-16261 GCA_027575585.1 Percopsis omiscomaycus | reverse complement strand
TATAGCATGGTTTCATCATAACATCTTATACATCAGTGGGTTTAGGATATAGCATGGTTTCATCATAACATCTTATATATCAGTGGGTTTAGGTTATAGCCTGGTTTCATCATAACATCTTATACAGTCAGTGGTTTTCAAAGTTGGTGGGTTAGGGATGTTTTCAGGAGGGTGCACAAGATTATTTCAATTTTTTATAGAAGGTTTAAGTATGCCTTGGATTTATTTTACATTTTAAATTGTAATTGTTACATTTTTTAAATATTGATAATAGTCTCAATAGAGTTTCAAACCAAAACTATGTTTGTGTAACGCTGGTTCCACAAACATTCATATTCTATTATGAAATGGTAACTTGAAATGTGTGACGTCGGTTTACCGAAGGCCAAAGTGGCATGGGCGGGCTTTGTTGGTAAACTGAGATTACTGGAGGGATAAGGAAGTCTATCCCCAAACAATAAGACGCGTCCATTTCCAGTCCATTCTATTTCAACAAGTCATGTTAGTAGCGAGCGCTGGTAAATCCTCTCACTACACACAAAACATTTCCACTGTATTAAAAAGATCTTGGCATGAGTGCAAACACATGTCTGCTTGCATGCTAAGTCACACACACACACACACACAAACATATGGTGTGTTAGCGGTGTGGCGAACACACCGCTAACACACAGATGATTTCCTATTAACGTGCATGATAAAATACACAGACACACACACACACACACACACACACACAGAGACAAACACAGTTTAAGCACTTTTAAAACCACATCTGGCAAATAAAGCAAAGCTCAGAACATGATCTGGGCAGTCAAGTATGGGGATGTCTGCTCTCTAGAGAACAATGGAACGAGATCTTGGCTCCGCCTGAGTGTGTGTGTGTGTGTGTGTGTGTGAAGGGTTATGGTGAGCAATGTGGCCCGGCTATATTGATGTGACCCGGGCCTGGGTGGACCTGCAGGAAGTCTGCCTGTTCCCGGCCCCTGCAGACGGCCGTGGCGCGCCAACGCGGGGTCAAAATCTATCTGAGCAACTTCCATCGCGGGGTGATGTCAACGCAGTAATGGCTAAACCCCTCCATTCTGGGGTGTGAACGTTCACAAGGCAAGAGTAAAACATAACAGAAATCTGTAAAAACATTCGCATTTGGTCAAGTCAAGGCTTTAACGGTAGCTTTTTTTGGTAACGCTTTCCAGTTTCAGTCACTTTTGGCGACACAGTAAGTGGTGCCTACGCTCAGTTTGTTTCTGCCTATTCTTGTTTGACGAAGGCTCATTTTTTCAGGAATGTCACGCCCGGAAACCAGATTATAAAAACCCAGTTTTTATAGAGAAAGAGAAGGCAAAGGCTTTCATTAAGAAACTGTAGGCTGAATCATTATTGTGTTTTGCCTGAATCGACCTGAAATAGCAGCAAAGGAGCAAAGGCTACATTCATTTGTTTACATTTGAGATTGCAGCTTTAAGAGGCAATGACTTGGCTGTGTTTGTCACCTCTTCATAACTCACTAAATGTCAAACAGTGGATAACTTGTTCGGAACGAAAAAGCCCCTTCAAAACATCTTAATACAATGAGCCTGTTTGTCTTTTAAAGAGTCCAGTTCCTTCGGTGGGGGCGCTGCCCAGGGGCTTCGGGCCAGTGTCCACTTCTACTGGGCGTGTGTGGCTGTAATACGCTCGCGTCTTCAGCGAGGTTTCCACCAGCAGGAACTCCCTTGCTCCTCTCCCTGCTTCCTGTCATTGTTTCGTGTCCCCTCGGCCGAGCGCAAGCTCCGCCCAGGATCTGGGAAAAAGTGGGATGTTGAGCCAACCATTTCCTCCCTCCCTCCCTCTCTCCCTCCCTCCCTCCCTCCCTCTCTCTATCTTCCTCTGTCATCCCTAACCTCAGCCAATGGGGTGAGGGAGCTATCCGTAGGTGTGTTTTTGGTGTGTGTTAGTATATGCACGTGTGTGTGTGTGTGTGTGTGTGTGCATGCGTACGCTCGCCCTAACACTAACCCTTTGTGCTTTTAACCCTAACCCTTAACCCCTAATCCAATTCTATGCCTAAATGTTTAGATTGAGTGTGCTGCGAATTTATTGGGGAAATGTTTTGTTAGGGAAAGGGGAAAGGTTCTGAAATGTGTGTTTTTCTCCAAATGGTGTCTTGGGAGTTTTTCCTTATCCAACTTGAGGTTAAGGTTAGGGTGTGCCGTTGATTTTCAGTGTGAAATGTGGTGAGGTCCTTCGAGACTGCAACTGAGATTACAGTACATTATAGCTACTTCTGCAGAATGTACCACGCATAATAATATGCAGAACTTAGTGAAAATGAAGACCCTCCCTGCATTATTTCAATGTTCTGAGGCCCGTAGTTTAGCTTTTCATCCAACCAGGGCGTCCCTGCTGTCATTTCTATATCAGTGCGGGGTCGTGTACTGTACCAAATTGTCCGTGCAAAGTTCAAACAAGCCTAAAATGTGCATGGAAAATCTCTATCACACATACACACATGGGGAGATGAAAAGGAGAGAGGGGAGAATTTAGCTACCAAGCTCACATATTTCCTCAGGAAACAAGAAACGACTATTTCCCCCCATAAAATGAGCAGGACCCGAGGTGACCGGCAAGTCTATTTTATGGCCTGCTGCTGATGGCCTCTGTCAACCAGCGCCCCCATTTGGCTGACAGCTTGAGGCCTAAATCTACGAAAGCCTTCTTGCCGGTTACAGTGAGCTTTTAAGAAGTGTCATTTCAATGCTCGCTTTCCAATGTCCGATGTCGCTTTGTGAAATGTATTCATTTTATTTGTGTCTTATCGTGCCGGGTTGACAGCACCCGTGCGTTTAGTCGTACAGTGTTACCTGTAACATACGTTCAATGGGCTGAAACCCCAGTGGACTGAACGTCCGTTTAAATCCCTGGGAGGGGTAGTGTTTGGGGTTAAATAATTGGATCTGTCCGTGTGGCTGATAAAAAAACAAAGGGATTTTTTGTGGTCTGTGATGCCCACGAAACACAACCAAATATTTCAAGGAAACATGTCATTCAATTAAAAAAGTAAATTAAACGTAGAAAACGTTTAATCTATTGAATGCACTGCCGTACGGACTCCCACGGCCTTCATTCATTACATGCATGGATGTATTTTAAAAACTGGATACGGCACTTAAAATGGCTGCCATTAATTTGATCGAAAAGTGCTCAAAAGCACATACCACCGAATGCCTCTCCCGACTTCCGCCAGACTTCCGTGCGTTCTGATTGTGGGCATGCGCATTAGTGTCTTGTGTTCCTAACGCGCATCCACATTCCACCATGAACCACCACGAGCTCATCAAGCACATCCAGCTTTCCTGGGCTCTAGGTGACTTCTATAAAAATAATCAAGGAACGACTATAATTGTTTTAGAGGTGCGTGTTTTGTTAATGCCATTAATAGGAAATAGGCTTTTTGGGCATTGTTGGTATTTTGGCTGCAGTGCCAGCATCAAATTAACTTTCAAGTCAACGATGCAGCTGTTTGTGGCTGATTATGTGTTCATGTGCTTAGTTCTCTTGTGCTTTACAAGCACAATAAACTTTTTATTGGCTTTTGGCTTTTGGAAATCCAATGTACTCTGAAATGTACTCCTACATGAGTATTAACGGGACCGTAGAGACAGACGGGTTTCAGATAAGTTGGTTTATTAGACCTCTTGGACTGCTGGCTGGGCGTGTACACACTCTGCTTGACGTGGACCGCCCAATGTCTCACACTTTGCCCCTGATGGGAAGAATAAACCACCACTTCAAGTTCCTCATGATTGATTTATGTGATTTGTGATGTCACAAACTGCCACAGCAGCATAGAATCTCTTGCCCTCAACCTGGTCCTAATCAGCCAGTTATCTGAAACACCTGCTGGCCTTTACAGAGTCTTTAACAGTTTTCACTGCCTAAAACAGAAACTAATCTAAAAGCCTAAAATCAGATAACAAAATGAATCGTTAATATAACAGTGTATATATCGTTTTTTAAATGGATGTATAGCATATGAATTGACAACAAACTACATTTACAAAAGCTGTTACTTTTTTATAATTCCGTTCCAGTTTTCCCACCAGAATTCTCCCTGCTACAAATTGAAAATAGCAGCTTTGGCTAAAAATGGCCACTGAAACAGATGTGTAGTGCGGGCCGGACCGCAGGAAATGGAGAGAGTGTCACATCTCTCCCCTCGGGGCGGGAGAGAGGGAGAGAGAGGAGGTCAACCCCGAAAAACATGTGCGGCCTGAACTTTGGCCCCTTCGCCTTCCTCTGAGGATGCCATCTCTCTCTCTCTCCGCCTCTCTCCCTCCCTCTGTCTCTTTTTCTATTTCTTAATCTCTCGCACCCTCAAAAACACACACACGCCCACTCCTTGCTCACATTGACACCTGACATGTACTCGGGTGTGACACATGTTTGTGTGTTTGTGTGTGTGTGTGTGTGTGTGTGTGCTCACATTCAGATGTTAGGGAAAATAGACTAGAAGATACAGTGCGTATGGAACTAGATAAACCTAGCCTGCATGTATACAGTATATAAAGAGTAATTTTGTGTGTGATATGTGCCTCTTCATGTCTCAATGACTTGTAGTTGCAACCGTAATCCCTAAGAGGGCGATGTTGTAGTTTACACTCAGGGAAGACTAACAAAAATCTCTAAACACTTGTGCCACGCAGAAGGGCTCTGACTTCTACTTTACTTGCAATCCTGCCTTGTGACAGATTCACATTTTCTCCTGGACGAATTCATACCTGCTTTCTCAATGCAGGGTAATTTGAGTGTTTATTTATCTACACATTGTGATAAATTTCTTCACAGCCAACTGATTTGTAACTCTACATTATTTTTGAAGAGCATAGTCAGTCTAAAGAAAGACATACATTTATTCTCACATCAGTAATTAACAGAAACAAACAAATAGTTGACAATTTACAGTCGTACGTTGAATTTACAGTCTGACTTTTTTTTTAAATCTAAAAAATAAACAAGGAAGGGGCAGGTGTTTGCACAGCACATAATAATTTAGATTCAAGCATGTTTTTCGTCTTTTATATATTTCTTAAAAACTAAAAACTACAGACTCGCCCACAGGACACCCATGTGTTTTAAACCATTAGCATCCTCATTTTGTCTTTCGTTAGTTTCCCAGATTATATTTTTCTGCATTTCACCCTCCCATATGCTATATCCCTTTTCTTCCAGTTAGCTTATAGGTATACGTTCGACACTATAAATGTATTATGCTCGCATCAGGGCCATTGTTTGACCTAGCCACAACTGCAACAACCTATGGGAAGTGCAGTCTCGTGTGTATAGCATTAACTAGCTTTCAATCATACATACATATAAAACAATCATAATTATAATCCTGTATTCATTCTTCTTTATTGCCTGTTGAACAGATTGGAGCGGTGAAACCGAACAGGCCTGCTAAGGCTATAGGACACTGAAGGATGCTCTCGACGAGGTAGGACCAACTGACTTCCAGACAACTTCCACATGAAACTATTAACATGGCTTCCTTCAAAGGCTATTGCATCGACTAGGGCACACGTTCAATGAAATCTAGTTATTTTATAACTTAAAAAGGAGTCAGTAATCCATTTCTACAAAATTCCGTTGGCAACGCTGCTTCTCCTGAACGGACCGCTCTTATCCATTTTGTGTTGTTGTTTTATTTATGTTTTCCTTATGAGAAGCACACTGGTCCAATGTCCAACCCAAACTCCTGCTCGGCCCCGCCAATGTCCATAGGGGCCAAATCTATGATTGGTAGCCTGGCTGTGATTTGGCTCCTGTACTCAAACACTGTTCTGCCCCACTCGCCATTTGATTTCTGGATGGAAAGAACAGTTGGTACAATATGACTGATTAAACATACATAATTCTCAAGAGACTAAAGAAGGAGCACTGTGTAAAAATGTTGACAAATTATTATATATATACACCTGTATGTATGTATGTATGTATGTATGTATGTATATATATATATATATATGATTAATAAACCTTCCGCTCAGCCCAGATATTTTCCACTCGGTGTCACTAACGCTGCAGGAAACACTCTTCATCCATGACAGCGCAGACAACTAACCCTAACCCTATCAAAATCAGATAATCTGATGGGAAATTAACCCACCCTAACCCACCCTAACCCTAACCCACCCTAACCTAACCTAACCCACCCTAACCCACCCTAACCCTAACCCACCCTAACCTTAACCCACCCTAACCTAACCCTAACCCACCCTAACCCACCCTAACCTAACCTAACCCACCCTAACCTAACCCACCCTAACCTAACCCTAACCCACCCTAACCCACCCTAACCTAACCCTAACCTAACCCACACTAACCCACCCTAACCCTAAACCCGCACTGAGAATCTCCGTTTTAGCGTCAGTCCCAACTCACCGTGCAGCTGTCCTCGATGACGGTGTATCTGAGGCGGTTGTCACCCTGTGCGCGGAGGTCCTGGCCGTTGGCGCCTTTGAGCACCAGGGCTCTCTTGGTGCTGGGGCCATTGCTGTCCTTGTGGGCCACGCTGTTGCGGCAGTGGTAGGTGATGTTCTGGTGCGACTCCCTGGACAGGACGCGCAGCAGCTTCATCTGGACCGCCACCACGTTGGGCTGCTCCTCCTTGTTCCCGTAGGCAAACTGAATATGGCACGGGAGACACCGCGGTTACGCCCACGGCAGGAAAACCCCGCGTATTGTGGCCTTTATAATGGCACCGGAAAGATTCTGGCTATTTAACTGGAGGAAATGCATTTTATAAAGGAATAGAAGAGGATAGTCAGAACCAAATATCAATATTCTACACTGTAAAAAAAATATGTGGTATTTCACCTTACTTCTCTAAGTTAACTTGTCGACTCAACTCAAATTAATTCAAATCGAGCTACAATATTAAATCCGCACCTACAACTACTGACATTTTATTTTGGCTGAAGATCACAGAGTTAAGAGGATGAGGGACTTAAATACACAATATTTTACAGTGTAAACAAACATAAGACTCCATAAAACCGCGTTCCCACTGAACGCGAAGCGAATTGTTCGCGCGAGTAGATTACATGCAAAGTCAATGCAAAGACGCGAATAGACGCGAATTCGAACCGGGCGGCGCGAATGGTGCGAATGACGCGGCGCGAATGACACGAACAAACGAAATTCGCTCGAGCTGAATTTTTTCAACTTGCGCGAATAATTCGCTTGACGCTGTGTCGCGAAAGCCTATCAGCGCTAGTTGTTGTCAGCCATGGTTGTTGACAAATCGCGGAAAGATGAGCCATTTCCTTGAAACCCCCTCCTCTTTCCGGTAGAGACGGGCTTATTCGCGCGAGTAAAAACAAATAATCGAGCGTTCAAACTGACGCGAGTAGCGAAATTTCGCTTCGCGTTCAGTGGGAACGCGGCTTAAGACTTCTAAGAAATAACTGCTGTTTACTTACTCTAGATCCGCTGATATCGGCTCCAAACCAGATGGGTTTGGCCGCCCTGGGAGGGGCCTTGGTCCACCATGCTTTGCGGGGGACGCTGGATGGGTTGGCAGAGATGCAGGTCTCTCCGGTGTCCATGTTACAGAAGACCCTGATGGCGTCCTTGGCACTTCCCTGGTTGGGGTCCACCCAGTACTCACCTGTGGTAGGAAACACACTGTTAATAGGAACAAATGATGATAAGCTAAACTCCATTCTAGATCTGTCATAACATCAGCCGTTGTAGTGTAAAGGGTAAACCTAAATGCTTTTAGGTTTTTCTTTTTGCTTTAATTTATAGTAAATATACTATGGTATTCTTATGTTTGATATTAGTTATTAAATTAGAGCTTATTTTGTATTCATTAGAAAATGAAATAAATAATAAAAATAAAAATACAGTTGGTCAACAACAATGAGACACAATGGTCAATCAGATTTGTACAGCTAGGCGGTTTCCATGGCAACAGCGAGGGTCAGAATAACCAATAAAACAACAAAAGAAGCGTATAATAGCAGAGAGACCCACCGCTCTTCTTAAGAGGGTGGCACTCCCTGATGTCCTGGCAGGTTTTGGCCGGGTTGGTCCTGCTCCCGTCCGGACTGCGGAGGCTGATGAGATGCCCTCCCAGGGTCTTCAGCGTGGCATGGATGCCGCCGTCCCCCACCTTGTTGGGGAGGGCCTCGTCCTCGTTGAACTCGGGCAGCGGGGGAGGGGCCCCATCGGCGTCGCCCCCGGTGTACAACGCCGCATCCTCCGGGACCCCACTGTTGCCGTCGTAGTCGGGGAGGATGCCGAACAGGTCCTCCACGGCCGCTGTAGGGGGTCCGGGAGGCCCCGGGGGGCCCACGGGGCCAGAGTCTCCGGGAGGACCCTAAAATATGATATTACACACTCACATATTACACACACTATATTGATTAGCACGTGAGCCCTGCTGTCGACGTCTGTCATGTTTGAGAGCCAGTCAGCATAAGCACCTATCCTGCCGAAGTGCCCTGAAGCTAGTCACTCATGTCCCAATCCTCCCTTTTGGCTACATTTCTTTCCCTACTGTACCTGTATTGTGACACTCCCTGGCTCGGGTTCAGGTTTAGCCATTCAACTTTATCGGATATCATTTCTAAGGTTTTACCATTTAATGATAAACGCCGTCTCACCTCGACTCCAATGTCACCGCTGGCTCCTCTTGTTCCTGGGGGGCCCATCGCTCCGGGGTGCCCGATATTTCCCTCCCCGCCGGGTGGGCCTACCACTCCCGGAGGCCCCTGGGGGCAGAAGAGAGCATGTTTGAGGTTTCTGTATTCGCCATAACCATACGGCATGTGCCAATGTGCTAGTGAAATGGTAAAATGGGTCAAGATTACAACCTTCTTTATCCCTTTCCCAGCGGGAAGGTCGTGGGTTCAAGCCCCAGAGTTGTCCTACCTGTAAGCATCCTTGAGCAAGATGCCTAACCCCTATCTGCTCCATGTAATAGCACCATGTAATTTTGCTTTGGATAAAAGCGTCTGCTAAATGAAAAAATTCTAATTGTTAATTGTAATTGAGGTAAAATATACCAAGATTTAAAAGTTGCGTACTCCCTAGTACCTAGTAGGGTAAAGAATACATTTTTTTTGTTTTAAATATAAACAAACATGATACGCATCCAACTTTGTGTACTTACCCTCTGTCCAGATGGTCCTGTGATACCTATAGCCCCAGCATCGCCCGTGGCCCCCTGGGACAAAAGACCGACCATCAGAAAACCTTTAGTATCATTAATAAACACCATCAATGCCTCTTGCAAATCAACCAACTGACAACAAACTGTGTCTTCTGAGAGACGTTACATGGTTAACACGCGAGGACAGGCTGAGCTTACGGTGATTCCTGGCAGGCCGTGGAGGCCGGTGAACCCCCTGTGTCCTTTCTGCCCCCTGTCGCCCTGTTCGCCCTGCGCCCCCTTCTCTCCGAGTGGCCCTTGTGGTCCCTAGAATTCGACACACAATAATGTATAAATGTATCGATTCCATTCGACTGTGAATGAATTGATTATGATGAAATGAGAAATGAGATTATATGACGTAGCACAGAGAAGTGTAGGTTAGATTGTTTTAAATAAATCTGATTAGATGTATTAGATGAAATGAAATCACATTACATTCGATTAATTTTAATATGGATTCAATAACGGTTGTTCAGGAGGCATTTTCTTTCCGTCTTACCACTTTACCCCGTCCTCCATCTGCTCCTGCGGGTCCAGGGGGACCTTTGCCGCCCTAAACCCAAAACAAACATCGATTGAAAGACAACCATAATAGGATAAATACAGTATATGCAGCGTATCAACCAGGAAAAGTTTTTCTATGGCTCAAACCATTTTTCTATTGCTCAAAGGAATGTTGAATAGGTATAGTTTACTTGACAAATAACTTATATTATGAATAAAATTGAGATATTTATTACTTAAGAAGGAATTAAATGTGAAGCCCAGGTCAACAAGTCGCATGTACTCAACAGGACCAATCATAAAGAAGGAGCCTGTTGTTGTTGTTGTGTTTTGCGTGAGCCACGTACGTTTTCTCCTCTTTGCCCCGGACCGCCTGTAGTTCCAACCGGACCCTCAGGCCCGGGAGAACCTGGAGCTCCAGCAAGACCTTCTGAGCCAGGATTTCCTCTGTCTCCCTGGACACACACACACACACACACACACACTTTATTAGATCTTGTAAAGAAAGTAATTCCAATGTAATACTCAATTTTAAATTACTGCATCACAGGCTGTACATTTTCTAGAAAGTATATTCAAATTCACACATTGTTATTATTATTATGGATTGTTATTATTCTATTTACCTATCCTATTTTAAGTTGTGTATCTATTTTCTTCACTTATTCTGAAAAAAAAAATGTCTACCTCTTTACCAAGCATTTCACTGCTGTTGTGCTATGTGTATATAATGATGTGACAATAAAGCATTCTTAAATTGTCTTATGTACGTATATACTGAGTGGAGTCATCTCCCTCTCTCTCTCTCTCTCTCTCTCTCTCTCTCTCTCTCTCTCTCTCTCTCTCTCTCTCTCTCTCTCTCTCTCTCTCTCTTGTGTGTGTGATGAGGGTCTTACCCTTTGTCCCACAAGGCCATCCTTACCAGAGGACCCCTCTGCTCCAGCTAGTCCCTAAAAGAAGACAAATAACAACAAGCACAGCGATATGTGTGTGTATATATAAATATATACTGTATATAAACATTTAGTAGGTCAGTGCTTATAAGAGCATCACCTTATTGGTTAAATGTACATAATATATGTGACATTAGCTGGGGGATGATGCTAACCTCTGGGCCCGGGTCTCCTCTAGGACCTGTGGGTCCTGGTAAACCGACTCCACCCGCAGGACCTTTCCCCCCCGGAGTACCGGCTGCACCCGCTTTTCCAGGTGCGCCCTGGGAAATTAATGCATTTGTTCGTTAAACTGGTCAAGCATATACAACATGTACAAAAGCTCGAAACATGAGCCTACTTTCAGTAATGTAATGATGCTATATTTGTATGCTATATGCTATATGCACATCAGGCCTTTTATAGTTTTAAAGTGAGCCTTTTCAAATGCAAACCCAATTAACTGAATGTTGCTGTCAGCGGGGGATACCTACACCAGGACCTGGCAACCCCTCCAAGCCTCTCTCTCCCCTGGGTCCGGGCACACCCACTTCACCCCGCTGGCCCGGGATACCTGCAGGGCCTGGGGGCCCGTCGGGACCCTGTCATAGAGCGGACGTAAAGGAAGTGATTTGTTAAGGTGCGTAAATAGTCGGTTAGTGCTGATAAATGTAACAGAAAACCTTCAAACTGTGTAATTTAGGAGCTTTAGCACACACTAAGTATGCAAAACGTGTCATTCTAACATTCAGAAATGTATTTACTTAAATATTTTCTTTCTTTCTGTTTACTCAATTAAATGTGGGTGGAGTTATGATGTAAATTTGCTGACGCCAGCAAACCCCATGTACTCCAAAGAACCAATAAGAAACAAGCTGTTGTTGTTGTCCCGCCCCTAACAGGTGCAACAAAAAACTGACAGATGGATTTAGGGAGATGTCAATCACACAGGGTCTATCCATGCATGTCCAAACAGTCCTCAGAAAGGTTTAACCAGCACATTTATAAAAAACACAACTTTAATAAATAGCAGAATGAAAGACAACTACAGTTATAATGTAACAAAATGGTATCCTATTGTTTTTTCATCTTACTGGAGGTCCGTCCTCCCCAGACTCTGCCTTCTCTCCGGGGCCGCCTGGGGTCCCCGGAGCACCCTGCTCTCCTTGTTGACCAACGTTTCCTTTCTCGCCGGGGAGCCCGGGACCACCCTGCTTCCCCGGGGCACCTATAGGCCCGGCTGGCCCAACAGAGCCCTGGAACACACACACACACACACACACACACACACACACACACACACACACACACACACACACGACCACTAAATACAAGAGAAGGCTTTAACCGCGCGTTTCATTTCTGTTGGCTTGAAATACGCAAATACTGTTGGCCATTTTGTTATTTCATTTGCTTTATCGAATTTGGAAAATCTTAGGATGTCACCCAAATGCCCGGTCAAAAATACAAATTATTTAATTTTTTGTGAAATACAAAAACTCAAATCTACCTCAGTAATTTCTCCTAGCAGTGTCAGTAAAATTATTTATGTTATGTAATACAGGTGTTTCTGTGCGTCAAATGCAAATTTTATACTCACAGCTGAGCCAGGTGGCCCAACTCCTCCGGGCAGTCCAGGAAAACCGGAGGCACCCTGTTCAAAACCAGACACCGTCAATGAAATGTACTTTCACATCACATTCATTATGTTACTGTTAGCAAATGTCAATGGAAAATTTCAAAGTAAACACTTATGGTGCGTATTTGTAGCTGCTGTTCGCCCAGCGACATCAAATGCATCAAAATGCGACTCACTGTTGCCCCCTGTGTTCCTCTGCCACCCTTCAATCCCGTCACACCTACAGGCCCCTGGAGAGACAGAGAGAGATGCACACATACATATAAGGACGGGATGGGTATCTATAGTGCGGCACATTAAGAAGAAACATTCAACTTTAGTTTATGCCTTTAAACAGGGGCAGGATAGTCTAGTGGTCTAGGTGTTGGACTCCCAGCTGCAAGGTTGTGGGTTTTAGTCCCAGAGTTGCCCAACCTGTAAGCATCCTTGAGCAAGAGGCCTAACCCCTATCTGCTCCATGTAATAGCACCATGTAATTGTAAGTCACTTTGGATAAAAGCGTCTGCCAAATTATGTAATTGTAAACAGTAGATCTCAAACTTTTTAAACCCATGATGTCCAAGAAGAAGGGGTTCCTAACTTGCGTAGCTGCAGTAACAAATGTATTCATACACGCAAAACATGCTTGATAATTAAAACTAAAATAATACTATGAAACTTATATTCCACGATATAAACTCACAAATTCCCTTTAGGGGGGTCCCGAGCTACACTTTGAGTAAAAAGAGTAGTTTTTGTTTATGTTTCAGGTACGTACCTGTTCGCCCGTTTTCCCAGCCATGCCCTGCGGTCCAGAAGAACCTGTCTCTCCCTTCTGGCCTGGTTCGCCCGGCTCACCTTTAACCCCGGGCTGACCGTCAGGGCCCTAAGAAAACAGTGGGTTGGGGACTTGTTATGGCTGTTTAATACTTCAATATTTGTATTTTGAAATGCTAAAATTAATGAATATTCTTAGTTTTCACATAGAAATGTCTCTTTTTTTCTTAACACTCCATAGGTCATTTTTGATTCTGTCTGTGATGAGGCACTGTGAGTTATTAATATCTTATCCAACCATACTATTTGACCTTTCATCTCATGCTAAAGGGGCTCAGCACCGACTTACCTGGGGTCCAGGGAAGCCAGCAGCACCAATCGGACCAGGCTCACCAGGAGAACCCTGGTAAAGGAAGAACACACACACACACACACACACACAGAGCCAACTGACAAATGCACCCTTGATTCAATACCATTATGACAACAGTCATCAACAGCAGTCATCTGCTGTATTTGTTGATGTCAGGGATCCACCTCGTTTGGCGTAGCGGTCCCCTCCGCATAAGCTCTTTATCGCCATCTAGCGTTCGCTCTCTCAGCTGCGCTCTAGCGCTTGCTTGCCCCGCTCTCTCTCTCTCTCTCTCTCTCTCTCCCTCCCTCTCGTTAGGTGCTGTCCAGGTGCCATGAGTTGGGGCTAATGACTGGGCCTGTTATAAGCTCGCCGTTCTGGAGGACTCACCGCCAGAGTGTTAGCTTTCCTTACGTGTTAGTATCGCTCCAGCATTTCTATATTAACGATTATCTCCGTATAGCCCTGTTGCGTGTTTTTGCGGCTGGTTACTCCCTGCCCAAGTTTATTTCTATCTCCTTGTGTTCCCTAGTTTGCCTTCCTCCTGTCTACCTCGCCATCTCCGGACTGCCACGAAGCCTGCCTACCGCCTTGCTGCCTTACCCCGCCTGTACTGTTGCCTGATCTTCTGCCTGCTGGTTCTGACACCCCCCCCCCGCCTGTCCCTGGATACTCCTCTTTGCCTGTCCTGGCCTGACCGTGATTAAAAGTCTGTTTTGTTCTGCCTAAATACGTGTCTGCGTTTGAGTTCTCGGGCCCAGCCTGACAGTTGAGTACTTACCGCCATCGCTCTTGATCCTCTGCGCCCAGGGGGTCCCGGGGGACCGAGTTCACCCTGCAGCGACGGGAAAATCATGTAAATATGCTTACAAAGAATGTTTTAATGACCACGCGTTCCACATTAAGCTCTTTACAACACAACAGACATAAAGTCAAATGAAATAACGGACTCGTCGATCGTACCTTCTCACCGTTGGGCCCACTGGGGCCAGCAGGTCCTACGGGACCAGCAAGACCCTTTAAATGAAGAGGAAAAAAACAATAAGAATGAAAGAAGTAATAGCTACATGCCTACTCATACAGTGTACTTCACTGTATTTCTGTATATGACTACCATCAAAGTGTCAGTAGCATTAAACCATTGCATACATTAATTCATGTTTGTGAAATTGTTGCCATTAACTTTGTAGCTCACCTTTTTCTAAATGTGAATACATTCAGAAAAATGGGTGACCTAATCGTTTAGACCTAAAAAAAGGACTTGATAATATACATACAATATACTGTATGTATTTTAACCCATGTACTGTACAACCCCTGGTGTGAGATTGAGATTCAAATGCGTGTTTACCCAGGTCTGCCAATACTGCAGGTGGCAGTATAAAGCCTAAGAAACATTGTTTCTTTTTTTCCTGGCCTTGCATGGAAAGATATGACTTACTCTTGCTCCGTCAGAACCTGCTTTGCCCTCTGCTCCGGCCTCTCCAACAGAACCCTGTATGAGGATGAATTTAAATTTTTTATCATTTTCATTAAGTAAGTCTAAGCTCTAGTGCAAGGGGCTCTCTAGCCCCTTGCACTGAAAAGGTTAAATGGCAAAACTACTGTAACTGATCTTAGTTCAGCACCGTTTGTTGCCAGAGGAAGATAAACCTTTTACGGTTCTCTGGCAGGACTGTTTTTATATTTAGTCCATGTAGTCTGTAACTGTCATCTTACTGTAATCTTACTGTAACTTACCGCGTCTCCTTTTGGCCCTGAGGTACCAGACAGGCCTCTTTCCCCAGGCATTCCCATGAGACCCGGCGGCCCTGGTTCTCCTGCACTACCGGCTGTACCAGCGCTACCCTGATGGAGTCAATCGTTACAAGTTAGTGACCTCGCCAATGCAATTTACATGTTTCTACAGCCACATAGGATAATTGGGCAAACTGGCCAATTGGGAATTTGGTGGGAAACGTTTTTATTTAACCATTACAAAGCTTTAAAAATGTCTCTGAACATGCATCATTTTGTAGAGAGCAGCTTTCACCAAGAGATGACCTCACAGCTGTTCATGTTATCATGTCATCTCACTTTATATTACATTATGCCCTGTATTGTATTGCATCAAACTGTATAGTTGGATTGTTGGCAATGCTTGCTAATGCGTTGTTGGTACAGTACCTTTGACCCGTCTGGCCCTGGCGTTCCTGGGCTTCCCTTCGGTCCGTGCAGACCAGATGGTCCTGTTTCACCTCTCTCTCCAGGAGTGCCTCGTTCACCCTGCAAGTGTAAAAACACTTTCGTAAGAGGAGAATTCAAGCATGTTTCCATCCAAAACATTCATCTTCAAAATCTTTTAAAAATTGTCTAAATTAGAATTTGGTCGAAATTAAACAACCACAGTAACAAATAGTTTACTTACCCTGGGACCTGTTGCACCAACACCACCCACCTCACCAGCAACACCCTGAGAACAGTGGAATCAAATGCTTAAACTAAGTATTTGACTTTGACTCGCCCACACACCTGAGAGGTCTAATGAGTAGGTCTTATAGTCCCTCATTATTATTATTATTATTTCGCCGTACCTCATCGCCTGGTTTTCCTGACTCTCCGGGTGGGCCTGGCAGTCCAGGTAAACCCTGTAACAGACCAAATCCACCTTTCACAACAGTGACAGTGTTGATGATAACCTTAACATGATTACATGGGGTGGCCTAAGCCTACCTGGAAACCATTCAGACCCTGGGGCCCTAGATCTCCTCTCTTCCCCGCAAGTCCCTGAAGCAAAGAGAGGATTATAACCACACTGGAAAGCTATTATCATATCAATATTTAAACTTTATTAGGACCATATCCAATGATTTTCTGGATTTGATCTCATGCTC
>JAODLI010008545.1:0-22178 GCA_027575585.1 Percopsis omiscomaycus | reverse complement strand
GCTTGAGTTCTAACTGGTTAAGAACCCCTGATCTAAGCCAATAAAATAATTACCACCACAGAGCCAATGAATAAAGTACACTTCTTGATGGCATTATAGCACTCTCAGAACCACAAATGTCTGCCCCAGTTTATGTATTTGAAACACATTTGAAAAGTGTGCATGAAAATGCACATGGCAGTAGGTGGAGGAGTAGAGACGAGTGCAAACTTCCCAGCACTTTGGAGGGACATGCACTGTCTTGAAACCAAAACAATAGCAATTGTTCACAAAGTCATAAAGATGTACATCTACTGAACATATGACTCCAACTTACCTAAATTAGTGAGGAGTAGAGCCACTTTTTCATAGAGCTGGAATGGAGGGAAAGGTTAGGAGGTTATTATTAAGGACATTGGTTGGAAAATGTGATGCTATCATGAAAAATAATTGGACACTTTGAAAGTGTCTTGTGAGTGGGCAGAACTATAACTCAAGAAGCCTGCTGTGTTTTTGCCAAAACCCTCTGAAAGGAAAAAATTAAATAATTTACTAGCTCTCCCTCGCTCTGTGTTCCTGTACAGTATATTGAGTCAGCAGAACTGCTGAGGCACATTGTGTGCTACAAGCCACCTGGCTACAAAATGCCTTTGGCTAACAGAGCTGCTAGTGTATAACAAGGGCTGACATTTGTGTTGTTCTGTCCTGGCCATGTTGATTAGAGCGGAGAATTACATAATGCCTTCTAGACCAGGAGTTTTCCTGCACAAAATACATATTAAAAATAATAACCGCAATGGTCCAGGTACCACCTTTTCTACTGGGCCTCATTGTTGTTGCTGTTTGTCTTCTCTATATAATAAATATAAAATAACATAACAACAATATAACTTTTTCCATCTCAATTGGTGGGCTACGGTCTTCTTGGTAGCTATATTGACTTTAAAAATATCCCCCTGTGAAGGACCACCACAGACATCAAACAGAGCATTTTTCAAAAACCAAAAACCAAAAATGAACTGTGAAAATGTATTATTGTCACCAACTGCTAATGTTTATCAACAAATTGGTACCTATTTCACACCTGATCACCCTCCTTTGGAAACCCTCCAAAGGTTTCTTAATTTTCCCCCTATACTTTTTTTTTATTAACACAAACCATTAATTAATGACATTTATATACCTGACTATTGACTAATTGATTATCTACCCTGTCATGCTAAATATAATATTTGTATTAGAAAAAGTACCCTTTACATTAAGATTAATCCTACGACAAACATTTCGCCTAAACTTTGCCGATGAATACTTGCTGACCACTTGAGGCCACACTTCATAAGCTTCATAAACAAGCTTACAGCTATACCCAAACCCCTGGTGCGGTGTTTGCTGGTTTGCCTTGAGGCAACTATTTGAATTCACACATTGCAAAGGAACAGTTAAGCCACTGTCCGGACTTGACAACACAGAGTAGAAAAGGTGAAGTAACAACAGACCGGCAGCAGGTGGCACAGAGTTGCTCGAGTAGGACACCATCACTCAATGACACCTTCTGATAGCAGGTGGTCATAAGAACATTTGAAAAGGTGAAAAATGTATAAAAAAATAAATTATATATATATATATATATATATATATATACACACATACAGTTTTAACTTTTTGAGATATCCTGCTAACACACCAAACTCCTTACTGAAGGAAATAAAGTTGACTTGATGTAAAGTTGACCGGCCCTACCACCGCACGGTGGGAACTCACCACGTTGAGAAGCATGATGATACAGAAGTTGATGCAAACAGCAGTTCCCGTGGTCGCCACCTGAGAGTTATTCCTGATGAGAGCCCAGCCGAAGGCCGCGAAGGTGCTGACGGTGATGACACGGTAAATGACAATGCCAAAGACCGCAGCGATCACCACCAGTATCTGGATGGAATATAAATATGGAAAGGATAGTCTAGTGGTCTAGGTGTTGGTTTGAGGCCTGGAGTTGGACTACCTGTAAGCATCCTTGAGCAAGATGCCTAACCCCTATCTGCTCCATGTAATAGCAGCATGTACTGTAATTGTAAGGCACTTTGGATAAAAGCCTCTGCTAAATGACCAAATTGTAATTTTAATTGTAAATTTAAAAAAAGCAATATAATATTATGCTGGTGGCTGATATAAATACTAATGTTATACTGTATGCAGCCGATTTGATAATCATTTAGTTTTGTAAATTAGTTCTGGAGTAAGTTTATGTTAATTTGTAGTCCTTTGCTATTTGCTAAACAAACATCTGCCTATATTTTCAATGTAAATACATTGTTGTTCATAGTACATGAAAACAATATATTCCATTCTTTTAACATTTTATTAAGTATTGTGAACACAACATACAACAAGTAACAACAACTACAACAGTAACACCACAAGTAAATAAGTTAATTGTATTGCGGTAATCGCAAGTTTTAACTGTGTAGTTAATGTCTACGTTATAAAATGTGGCTGCGCTAATTTTCTAATTCAACATCAACACCATCCCACAACATCATCTTTTGAACATCTTTTGATGGATGAAGGTGTATGGATTTATTCATAGGACTTACCATGAAGAAGATGCCGGAAGCTGAGACGATGAGGCGGCTGTATTTGTCAGTGAATGCTTGGTAAGGCTCAGGTTTTCCAGATATAGGATTCATTCTCTCCTTCTTGGAGTATTTAGCCTCAAACTGGGGACGGACTTCCTCCTGCAGCAAACAAGACACAACAAACTGGTGAGCCAAAGTCAGCTGAAAAAGCACAATTTTGTCTGTTATGAATGAAAAGGTACACTCCTCAATTAAGTTGTAGTACCCCAGATCCCCAAACTGACGCCCCAGCTCACTGTTTTGTGATGTGTTTTTAAACAACTGCCAACAACATTTACTCTAGGAAGGGTAGAGAAAGGTGCAAGCCTAAGAGTTCTATAGGGGGAGGCCTGGAAAACACACGTTATTCCACAGGAAAATGAGGATCATCAAAAGCTCTTAAAATGTGTCATGTAATGAAATTCTAATTGCTATGCGTGATTAGCAGTGCCTGTATTTTGTACATAAAACTGCGGCAGAATGGCTTCTCTACAGTGTTTCAGGTATTTTAGACTTTTGCATGTGTTTTCATTTTAGTCAGGCAGTCAGTGAACTATGAGCGACACTTTGTTTGTTTAGATTTGTTTGAAGTAGAGCAATGACTTCAGAATTACGACCGCCTCTCTTCACCTATTAAATCTGATAAGGAAGTCGCTTCATTCAGTCTTGCAAACAGGGACTATGTCACTCTCCTGACTTGGATCAGACCACCTCATTTCAGAAAAACGTTTTTTTTTCAGTCTCACCTCCTCCTCTTCCCAGTCGATGAGATCCCAGTCGTATGCAAGGACAGCTCTGCGCCTTTTCCAAAATTCCAGGAAGACAGTAGCTGAAACAGTATGTATTTTCTTTTAGAAGGGCACATGAGAAATATGCTTTTATACATGTTTAGTATAGTTTAGTAAAAATCTAATACTTGCTAATATCTAGTGAAATGGTTTAGGTGTCTTGCTCAATGACAGAAAAGACATATGGATAGCTAATTATGAACCTGACACCTTACAGTGATGGCTTTAAAGGAATACTTCACCCCAAAACAATAATTGGCATATAAATGACTCACCCCTCACAGCTTGGAATGGAAGAAAAAAGGTTGTACTCCCATCTCTTCATGGAAAATGTAGCTGTAACATTTTTCTGATTTAGTACAATGGAGTTAATAGGGATCAAAAAACTGATCCTTACATACTCTATGAAGGGACAGGAATACAAAGTATTTTTCTTCCAGCATTCCTGTGAAGGGTGAGTAATTGATGCACAAATTATTATATTTAGTTTAAGTATTCCTTTAAATACGTTTATTGTGATGAGTACAAACAAACAATTGTAAATCTTAGTAAGTAAACTAAAGTACCAGGCTATATTGATGCTTTTTGGATTTTTGAGACGTGTTTTGAAAGAGATTCACATTCACTTGGCGGGTGTAATTTTAATAGTTTGTAACTATCAAGTATTTTTAGCATTGTTGTTACTGTTAAATATGTTTCTGCAATCATGGTCACAGAATTACACACACATTCTGTAGGCCTGGGGTTGTCGGACAAAGTCCTTGGGCCTATTGTGAAGATAGGTAATATTTTACAAAGAACAGGCTACAAATCCCAGCTTTGTCCTTGGTAATTCAAAACAATTATGCTGTGCTTTTTTCTGGATTCCTTAGCTGTTCTTCTCTCTTCACTTATTACTGATACTGTACAGTAAGTAACAAGCTTTTTTTTTGCTTTTTTTGCAGAAGGACTTGCCAAATCAGCAGTACGGGAGAAGTACACTTGCGTGGAATGTTAATGAAGGCATTTTAGTGGATATTGCACTGTAGCTGAACCAATAGATGTTTGCTACTACTTTCATTTGAATGGCTTGGACTCCACCACCAAGAAACACTAAAAGCAAGGTCAGTTACCCGAAGATGGTCACATATTTGAATAGTTAGAAAAATGGTGGGCCGCTGCGTGTCTGCAGCTGTGAAAACAGCCTGGTCAAAGTGCCAAATTTCTATTTATTGTTAAAGCTATCAAAAACAAAATGTGCATTTGGTGATAATGTTTATCACCACTGTTCTTAAACAGCATTACATAACATATTGCAACCCTACTCTCCATTAACTGCACATTTCAAATGTTATCTCCATATTTTAGATCACTAATTCTACGGACTGGGGTCATTTTGACTCCAGAGGAATTTTCTGAACCCTGTCTAATGAGCCAAATAATGTGTGCCATAGATAACTGTAGCCTGTTGGGTGGGTGTTTCTCATTCCTGTTACATTCCCATTCATTTCCATCGCCTGCATTATTAGCCATAATTGATTTATACAGTACTTTATTTTGACATGGGATCATAATTTCTTAGAAAGTATCCAAGTATACATGGTGAACTGGTGTCATAATGACCCTGGTTGACCCCAGTCGGTAGTCCATTTATGTAAAAATGGTAGCATTAGGGTTAAAGTGCTCATATCATCGTCAGGTTGTGAGAAAATCATGCTTTACTACATGTACACAAGGTTTCATGTTGCTAATTATAGTAATTTCTGCACTACACAACAATGCAGGACTGTAAATAATTAAGTAATAGTTTTAAGTCAGTTGACAGAAGAGATACAGATTGTGTACGCAAAATTCAGGATTTGAACATTCATCCTGCCCGTTTAGTAGTAAACTGTGACGTCAGTAGTGTTAAGGCGTTCAGATTAAACGCGCAAACGATCGCACAGATCGCTAAAACGTATTCATGTGTATTGCTGCCGCCAAGGAAGGCGCTGTGCCAGCGCCAACCACCGTGAGCTTTTGCGCGCTGCTCAAGTGACAACATTTTGCGCATCCAATAGAATCCAAGGGGAAATAGCGGTGGGGTGAATATCAGGTTGTGACAACAATGGAGGAGAAATGTATTGCTGTTGTCAGTGCAAAGTGGGAAATAGGCTTAAAATCTGTCACCATGAAAACAAAGCTCTTTCACAAGCCTAAACTCTCCAAGCTGCTCTCTTGTCTTCTCCTTCTCACCGCTCTTCGTCTTCTTCATAAAGCAAAACTTCCCGGTGCAAATGATCCATTATTCGGGTATCTCCCACCCAGACAATAGCTAGACCAATGAATAAAACTTTGCGTTTTGAAATAACAAACCAATTACATTTTACAAAATAATTAAATTTTGATCTACCATAAGGTAGCCAGTTTTACAGTTTTAGGTCCCAGTATAATGATATAAACACTATGTATACTTATATAATATAGAAAAACAAACATTTACTAGCCATGCACCTTGACCCACTGGGAGTAATGCAACACCATTACCATTATATTACCATGTGTATTCTGTATGGATGGATATCATTTATTACTGTATCTCATCTAATACTGTAAGTACTGTGTATCATCTATCCAGATGTCTAGTGGTTTGTGGATCATATCTATTGCACACAGATAATATGATAATCCTAATACTGATACTAATCCAATCCAAAAGAATGTCCTCTCTGATCTATTCTAATGTAATCATATCTATTCCAACCTAATCTAAATGACATATTCATGGCTAACCAAACACTCTAGTAAGAAGAGAGATTGAGATACATGTATACTGGAAATGTTTTTCTGTCACCCTGTGAAATGACTGAAAATAATGAAGCCTGCATATTAAAATCATTTTAATCCAAACTGATTACAGTTATAATCAATAACTCACAAGGGATCATCTGTTGAGACTAAACTCCCTAACTGTGATAAAGGCCCTAAAGTGTAATTCACACCTCCTGGAGTATTCAAAACATTAAAATACAGAAATTTGACTTGTACCAACTTGTCACGATCACACCTGCTGGGCATTAGCGCCGCACAGGTGCATTAGATTTTAATCATTAGTAGACAGCCTTAGGTGCTGTCGGTCATTATTTGGTGAGTCTTGTTTAAAGAACCCATGTAACTTTGCTTTGAGTTTTATGTTTGTTTTTGCCTGTTGGCAGTTTTGTTTCATATTAAATTACGAGCGTAGCTCGGTCTACCGTTTCTCGCTGCTCCTGCGTCTCTGTTCCGGCTCGCGCCAACACTCACCACCTCCGCCTGTTACACAACTTAACTTTGTCACAGCAGCCAGGGGTGAACGGGAATAGTGTAGAAGATATGATTCTGTAATAACCGCCTGGTACTGCATGCTAAATATAATAAAAGTAGATGTGATCAGAAAAATATGATCAGAAAAAATATTTCAAAATCATGAAATCATCTAGATCCCCTTGTTTAAAAGGTTTATACAACCGGACTGGGAAACCAATAGTTTGTGTATATCTTTATAGCCTTACAGCATGTGCAAAAAAATATACAGGCAAATGAAATGCCTCTTATGTGTCACCCAGAGGTTGTCCTGGAGCAGTGACCTGTCAGATGGGACTCCCCCAAAACCAGAGTCTCCCTCTGGGCTCCTCTTGGCCAGAGGTCAGGGCATGGGACCCACAATCTGAACAATCATTATCTGGTAAGTTGTGCCCAAGCATACTTTGCGCTGTGCTCTCTAATGCGTGTCAAATATGAGATAGCAACTGTGCACAGAGTTGCAGCTCTTACATAAAGTATGCAAGGCTACAAAAGGTTTTCTTTGTCGAATGTTGAATTGCATTTCATGATATCTTTGGAATGTAGAGAATCCAGTTTGTAAAATTGTAAACAACTTAAGTAAACTGTAACAGGCGGAGGCGGTGAGTGTTGGCGCGAGCCGGAACAGAGACGCAGGAGCAGCGAGAAACGGTAGACCGAGCTACGCCTGTCATTTAGTATGAAACAAAACTGCCAACAGGCAAAAACAAACATAAAACTCAAAGCAAAGTTACATGGGTTCTTTAAACAAGACTCACCACATAATGACCGACAGCACCTAAGGCTGTCGGGCAACTTAAATAGAACTACTAATGATTAAAATCGAATGCACCTGTGCGGCGCTAATGCCCAGCAGGTGCGCAGCTAATGCCCAGGCTGGCTGAGTGCAAGTGCAGAGAATAAAGCTCTCGAAGAGATGTGAACACAGTCCAAAAAACGCTCCAAGCGTAATTTCATACTAAATACAGGCAAGCGAAAACACACAGTGTGGAGTAGTGGGCAAACAAGTATAACCGACCACTCCTCCTCACCCGCTCCCTGGCTATATAGGCTGGGACGGCGCGGTGATGAGGAGATGCGGGACAGGTGTGTGTAATTTGGGGTGCGCTGGATGACTGAACGGCCGCCGGCCGGTGGTTCAGTACACCGGCGAGCTAGAACGGAGGGGCGGGGGCCTGTTTTAAATGTGTTTTGTTTGGAACTCCCTGCCCTTTATATTTTCACATCCCCATAAATCATTCACAAGGTTTGAAACTGATAGGATTTCCACTGTGGCTGGGACAATGTCTGGATATGCCATGCTATAAATTATTTACATATGCTTCTGCAACTCATTCAATAGCCTTGGAGCTATCCAGGTCACTTGCCAAAGGCAAGAAACAATTTCTAGTGTCTCCACAAAATAAAAATAGACATTACCATCAGGGGGGTTCCAACAGTATCTAGCCGCCTATACACTTCTTTTCCTAATCATTTCATTTTCCATTTGTCTATCACTGCAGGTGTGATGATTACAATAAGTTATACATTATTCTATATTTAAAACATCAAATATCACAAATCTTCAGAGCACAGTACTAGATCATATCAAAAATGACACAGTCTAACTTTGACAACTGTATTCTATACAAATGAAACAGATAATGGCCCCATCATCCTATTGGGCGTCCTGACTTTTGCCCTCCAGCTGTGTCTAGCCCTGTACTTCCTGTTGAGGTGTTGGAGTTTTGACAGGAGAGTACGCCACACAATGGAAGACCCAGCCACCACGGAGAAGCTCTGTATAGGTCAGCTATTATAGCACAATGTCACATTAATGAATATGCTAGTTGATGCAAATAAATCTAATTTTATTTTTTCCAGCCTTCTCAACATTTCACCCATCTGAGGTTATTATGAAACAAACAAGCTGTGATGACAACATGAAACCATCAATTACTCTGCAACTGCCTGCAATATCTGAATCAACTGGCTGCAACTATTATGAGGAGTATAAACCCAACATGTACATTCTGTCTGAATCTGGACCTTCTATATCCTGGGACCTTGTTCAGCACTGAGAGGGCCTAAACCATTGGATCAATGCCTTCCTCAGATATTTAAAGTCCCCATGCATCCATGTTTTGGGTTCATTTAGGTGATTGGACGGTTGTTGGAGAAATACTGATGACTCATCTTGTACTGGTGGCCATATAAAAATTAAAGACATCTGGTGGCGGGTGTGTGTGTGTGTATGTGCGCGTGTGTGTGTGTGTGTGTGTGTGTGTGTGTGTGTGGTTAATTAAATACATTTTCAGGTTTACATACCAGCATTACAAAAAATTGTGAGTGTGTGTGTGTGTGTGTGTAAAACCCCAACGGTATTGGCTATTGTTGAAACAAGTTAACCTGCTAAACACCTTAACTTCTTGATTCAAGAGTAAAAGTCAACGGCAAGACATTTGACGGGGACTTTAAAAGGCTGCTCTAATTGACTTTGCTCCTTGCTTAGGATGATAGTAGAATCCAATAATGTCTGTCTGGCTATATGTCTGTCCGTCTAAAGACTTTTTAAGGCTATTTAAGGCTACTATTTAAATAAAACAGCCTTTGGTATTTTAAACTCTTACCCCAGACAGCCATGAACACAGCAAAGAATACAGTCGCCCCGTTATCAAAAAGATGGGTAACCTAAGAAAAGGAATATGTAAAAAATAAAATGATTAATCTGATCAGACAGACGTTTACAATAGAACCCAGTGAAGTGTGGGAAACATTAATATCATCATAATTCAATTTCAGAAGTTACCTTGGCATATATGCAGCTGTCGGAGAGTTTCAGGTAGGGACAATACTGGTCACAGATGGGGCACATGATGATGCTGGTAGCCTGGCAGATTTCTTTGCTGGAGAACAATGGAAATCACTTTAGCCTAGGTCAACATACAGTTGACTTTTTACATACACTTCTTTAAAGCAATGATTTTAAAGGGTTCAATCCTTGATTGAATTATAGCAACCTCAGAGCCCCAAATTGATGCCCCAGCTGCCAGCTCACAGTTTATGTTTGAAACACAAATGTGCATGCGGTTTTAGGGGGAGGGGTAGGAAACAGTGTGCACCTAGAAGTGCTGTGGGGGGAAGGGGAGTTTCAAACCAATGCAACAATGTCTTTCAGATCCAGGAGTAACTAGAATTAAACAGATATTACAACAAAGGCGCCAACAAAGGAAAAGAAAATATATAATTTCGACTAGACGAAACTTTTTAGAACCGTACAATAGCTCATGAATTATGATAATTACATTTTGATTTAGATGAATGAAAATAAACATTATTGTTTTACCATTTGCCAATTTACTAAATCAGGGAAAATGAGCATCACCAAATGCTTCATTAAATCCATTTTCTTCCATGCACACAGCTTCACACAGAACAGAGGGGAACCAATTAATTAACCTGCATACTTTGAATGTGCTTTACATATTTTGTATTCATATCCTGGTTAGAGAATTATGCACATGAAGGGGAACCTGTGCTCTGAATATAATGATCATATAAAGAGGAGGTGTTTACCTGACCTGACAGTGGTCCAGAGTGAACAAGCCATAGAGGAAGACCAGAAGACCCACTAAAGCCGCAGGAAATAGCATGCCAGTGTACCAGCCTAGCCAGGCAAAGTAGAGACCAATCTTTTCTCCAAAATACCTCCTACAACAGCAGACAGGGAGTACAATTCCAAAAGTATTGTAATATGCAACGGTTGTTATAATGAGGGACAGTTATATAGGTTTATGAATTCATCCATTTTAAAGATATACTAGGCACTATGATCGACACTTTAAAAGGTGTACTACAGTACAGCTTTAAAGTATACAGTATCTCAGCATACCTTTCAGCTGTTCCATACTCATAAAAGTGGCCACACAACTCTATGACACCCAGGGGTCAAATATAGGCTAGACTCAAGTTAAAACCTTACATTATATACCTTTATGAGTGAATATGGTACCTGATTAGGTCCAGAGGTTGGTATTTGTACCACACCCCCCACCACGCCCAACACTCATAGAGGAGGTGACGGTGGTTCTCTGCCCCATGAGTCCTGACAGAGTTTTTACTTCTGTAACTCCCCTGTTTAAACAAACACAGTCAGTTTTGACACACCCATATTAATATTAATATTAATTAGGGCTGCCAACGTTAACGCGTTATTCTTTTTTGAACGCAAATTAATAATTTGATCAAGTTCATTTGACTCCAACTTCTTACTGTTATCGCAGATAATTTCCTAGATTCTTCTACACTGGCGGAGTGCAGGGGCAAGTTTGTCAACAAAACGACACCAGCAAAGCTAATTAGTGCAATCGCTAAATGGATCGCCACAGATTGCAGGCCCATCAACATAGTTCAGGACCAGGGACTTTAAGACATCATTCAGATCACCACAGGCGACCCATCAAACAAGCTACATTCGAGGGGAACTATTGTTACGAGAATACATGAACTGTACAACGTTGAAAAAGCTAAGAAAGTGAGGCAGTTGGCAGAGGGCACTTTTTTTGCACTTACACTGGACATCAGCACTGCATGTTTACAAGTAAATCCTAGTATTTAAAATGTGTGATTATTCGTGATTAATCACAACCCATGACTGTGATTAACTCGATTACATTTATAAATCGATTGACAGCATTAATATTAATATTACAACAAACGCTGATAACCTTCGATGTCAAAAAGGAAATGAGAAAATACAATAAAATATAGAGTTTGACCGATATATCAAAAGACCGATATTCTCACATATACGTCAATTGGCTTATATATTGGCTGATTTATTCCAGTATTGGTCAGGCTCTCATTAAATCCGTAAATATGACATCACCTCATGCAAAGGGAAGGCTGCCTCGTAGGAGTTATTGCTCAGAAGACGATTAATCCCTGCAATAGTCAAACAGACGTAAACTGTCAATAAAGTCAAACGGTATGACAATAGCTATTATTATAGCTTTAGCTATAATAGTAGCTATAATAGCAATAGCTATTAGCTAATGAATGTTGCTATTTCGAGAAAATAGGCAGACATTTTTTTTCTTTCTCACCCATTTTGTTTTTGCCCTCTTCATATTTGACCCGTTGGAGTATGTGGTGAACGATACGACTTCTGGTGGCATTGTTGAAAAACGTGTCTTTGTTGTGAATGATGAAACTGCAACAAAACAGAAAACTAATTGAAATTCTGTAAGTTCAAGCATTTATGTGCCAGACGAACAGGCTAGTAAACGGCCACAGTGAGGAAACAACAGATTGAATATGGATTTGGAGGGCTTCCACCAACTGCCATATGTTTTAGCGGCAGGGTAGCTTTGGCTAGAGCAATCCTACCAAATGCCATGAAGTGCATTCAGATTTTTATGCCAACGTAAAACACAACAACAGCAGATTTTAATTCACTTCTAATCGAAGGCATTGCCAGTTGTGAAATTAGGAGGTGTAGGTTTGAATTAAAGGCAGAGTGCTGAATTTATGTCCGGAATTACCCTTCTGAGTGAAACCCACGTTACAAAAATAGTTTGGTTTCAAAGTCAGAAAACACATGCCCATGTATACTTTACCTTACTGACGAGTGGCTCTCACTCGTCTCTACTCCTCCCCCTACAGATCTTCTACGCTCACACCATTCTATAAACTGACTCCTCAAGTTATTATTCGTTCATGGAATGGTGTAGCCTGAATTGCAGCCTGGCGAGTATAGGTAAATAATTGTATTATAGTCTAATTAATTAATGTATCTTTTGATCTTTTGGTCAAAACAGATGCATTAGCCATTACAGTACACATGCTTCTCGCTTGGTAAGGCTGGTACCATAGATGTATTATAAGAACTGGATATGGCACTTAAAAATGGCGGCAATAAATTTCATCGTAAAGTGCGTATGCAGCAAAGACTGGGTGAAGCTTAATATGCGTTTTGGGAAAGACTTCAAAGCAAGCATGTCTACAGTTGCATAAACTCAATCAGTCAACATTTTGATGAATGTTTGAATGTTTGAAATATGTTGTACAATATATTTTTGTTTTAATGGGAACGAAAAATTGTGGTTGCTGATGTACAGAAATATTTGTCTAAATTCTAACGTACAAGTTTGTCAGTATTTCGGCGATTTGTAGCTGAAAGGGCCAACTATAGATTGCTGTATTTATATTATTTCGACGATTTTCTAGCTAATAGGGCCAACTATAGATTGCTGTATTTATATTTTGATAATCTTAAATATATTGACAAAATATATTTTCAATATTATGACATCAAAATAGTAATGATTGTCTAGCTAAATACAACAATCTATTGTTTGTTTATAGTTTTATTTTTGTCTGCTTCATGATTAAATTATTTAGCACACATGCTGCACACATGCTGACATTTGTTTTAATTCCCAATTTTGTTGTTATATTCTCATAATTCATTATTATTATTATTATTTTTCTTTGATAGGCAGAGATTTATTTAATCCAAATTCAATGAACCATTTTGACGAATGGAATTACGTTATTATTGTTATTACATTATAATATACATATGAATAATATTAACACATTTTAAAACCACTGAAATTTAACAATTTTGATATTATTATAATTATTATTACTATTATTATCAGTATTATATTTAACTACTGATTCCAAGGAGTAAGAAAGAGCCCTGGTAAAATTGTACGAGTTCTACGAGATTTTTGTATATGATATATATTCGTCTAAGTATTGAATAATATTTCTCGTCACTATTCTGACAAAATATGTAGTCTGATCACATTCCAGTATTCGTTTATATACTGAGGAAATCGCATTTTCGTTATAATGAATACAACCAAAAGCCTGCTTGGTCAATACTACTTAGATTACAAATGGACTACAAACCAGGACGCTTCCGATACCAAAATCGTGTGCCGTTGCCTACAGATTCTGCATTCATATGCAGATATCTGTTTATAGAGATTAGGTTAGCTAAAACTCACTGATGTATCCTGGAACGACTGAAGGGGGCGGTAAAGCTCTCATTCTCCTCTAGGTCTGGAAGAGTGTCGCTGTCAAATTTCATTGGCTTGCGGGGAAGCCAGCCACGGAACTTGTTGATGCGCTTCTCCAACCTGCAATTGAATATATATTATAAATGTAATTCACTGTTAGCACATTGAGCTGTGGCAGGACATGTCATATCACTCTGTTGCTCAAACTTAATAACAATTCTCTTACTCACCGACTCATAAACTTGTGCCTACGGTGCATGTAAAAGATTTTCCGCCTGAAATCCATAATAATTATAACGTTATGAAAAATAAATGTGGCATTCAATGGCATTGTGCAGAAACAATACTGTAAAACAACACTATAAATAGTAAACACAAATCACCACCACGACTTCAAAATAAAAACTAGTAATGGAAGTTTATTATTTATTTACCTAAAGGGCATGCGGATGTTCATTAGCTCTGCATAGTGACAGAGGACATCCCATGGTGCATGAAGCTTGAGAAAGATCACATCACTGTTTGTCACAGAGAACTGTAGATGAGACACACACACAAACACACACACCCCAAAAGGATTTTTCAAAATGGCATTGTTTCCTCTACCATTGTTTTGGGGGGGGCGGCCTGCCCCCCCCTGAAATAATGACAAAAATATATATACAGTATATAATTAGGATATATACATTTTTTGTATTTTTTTTTTTACGGATGCGCAAGATGAACGTTTTCACACACACGCTTCTCGCTCATCGCCTGAAAAGTTCAATTACAGTCGTTTGAACTTCGTGCATCGCACAACGTTGCCCTTGTTATTTTCACCTGACAGCAGGGCTCTACAGTGGGACCATTTCACCATATGCGGGTGAAAATAGAGGTGTGCGAAGGTGAAAAAATATTCAGGCAAAGTAAGTGAGTGACTTCAAACCACCATTCCCTCTAGCTCCAATCTGCCCAATTGCGCAATGTTAGTGCCCCGCACACAATATCAATTTGTGCTCACAATGCTCATTTTGTCTGTGCCTCATGCTCCGCAACACTAGTAGTATCGTGGAAGCATGTCTATCACCCCGCCTGAAAAGAATCCTAGGGGAAACACTGAAGTGTGTAAAGTGAGTATGAAAAAATACTGTTATAGGATTGTATTAGTTGAATGTTAGTTGAATTCTAAGACAGGGTTATGGGTTCTATTCCCTGCACTGCTCATTGGTTAGGACTGCAACTAATGTTAATTTTCATAATCGATTAATTAGTAGATTATTTTTGATTATTTTATTAATATGTGATAAAATGGCAGTTAAACAATATAAACATGTACAAAACTGTTACTAATAATAGTATTGTGAACGCATAAAGGGATTTTGAAATTGCTTAATGTTTACCCAGCAGTCTAAAATAAAATGTTATAATAAGATAAGCATTTGCATTGTGATGATAATTAATGATTTTTACACAAAGCAGCACTTATTATTTGATTACTACAAATGAATTCAGTTCAATTAAAATAGTATTTAAATAGCCTGATTATTTAATTAATCAACTAAATGTTTCACCTTTACAATGGACAGATCATGCCAACAATATCAGCAGGGTTAAAGGTACACTCAATATATAGTTATAGTTATAGCACCTCCAGATCCCAAAATTACGTCCATGTACAAAAGTGTGGGTGGCTGTCGGGGGTGGGTAGAGGATGCTGAGAGCCTATGAGAGCTGGAGGTGGAGGAGTAGAGGGGAATGCGAGCCACTCAGTACTCAGTTGTGGGAGGGGCAAGTGCTCTTTGAGTTTCAAACCAAAACAGCATCTCAATAACGCATACACATTGCACTGATTTTGCACAAGATTTGAGTGTAACTCTCTATTTGCTCCAATTTAATAGCCTCACAGCAGGAAGAGCCCATCTGTATGCAGGTGAAAAAGCAGCTTCTTCCGAACAACACCTAAAAATAACTGTGTAACTCCACGAAAGAAACTAAGACACAAGTGGGCTGTTCAAGGAGAGAGGATCCATCTATTTCCCTGGGAGTGTTCTAGATAATGATGACCTTGATGCTACAGCATCAGCACATACACAACACACACGCACACACAACTATACTCTCTAATGATTCGTTAGCTAAATTTGTGCGAGGGGAGAAAATGTGCCATCAGCAAAATTGTGTTTGTTTTATGAGTGCCTTCACTCTCATAGCTGCTAGAAAATCAATTGTTGGTCCTTAAAAAGAGCAAACACAAAGACGTTTAATGCATTGTTAGAATTCAGCATTCTGGTTACAGAGATTATATGCAGAATAGGACTGGAGGGGAAGCTATTACTATTATCACAAAAAAGCAGAAAAATATGGTTGAGACAGCTTTTTCAAATGCAAGCTTTGTTTGTTTACTGTGATTCATTTTCAAAATAAGTAATTTTTACTCTACACTGAAGTTGTTACCCAGATGCAAAAAAATCAAATTTTTTATAATTTTACAGTTTTTAAACTTTAAATATGAGCATGTTTGAAAAGTCGCTGCATATGTTTTCTTAAATTATTTTGGCTCTTTTCATGTACAATATATTTGATGCTACATTTTAGTTGCATATGCTACAGGTTACATAAACATACATTGCAATTGGTTTTATAGATTTGTTTCATATGGCTAGAGTTATCGGTCTGATGGTTGATTATCAAGCAATCGCCCTCTGACATGAAAGCAGATTATAAATCTTTCTTGCCTCTTTTTCCATCTGCAGGCCCTCTGCGCGGATGTTCCTCTCAAACACCTCTCTCTTCTCCGATTGGGAGCTGGACTTCCTGTAAACCAGGATGTAGTCGATGCGGCACTTGCCATCGCTGAAGCAGAGGCCACTGGACTTACTCCTTCTTCCCTGGAAAGACAAGGAGATATTAAAAACACTAATAGGAACAAGTGAGAGAATTGAAAAAGGTGTTTTTCCTATTCGTTAAAGGAACGCTCGCCGACTGTGTTAGCGCCTCCAGAACGCCACATTTCTGTGCCAGCAAACTGTTGATATTTTGAAACACAACTGCCCATAACGTGGGTGGCTGAAGGGGGAGGACAGGGTATGGTGTGAGTCTATAAACATTGAAGGGGGAGGAGTAGAGAGGAATGCAAGCCACCCAGGGGCTCAGGAGAGGAGCGTTTTTACACTGGTACCACAAGGGATATTCCAGGTACAAATCGAGGAGTGGCAATTTAAACTATAAATCTGTCAAATTCTGTGGCATCATTGACCTCTGGGAGGGCGGGGTCAGTCCTTGTGTTGTCATCCAGGATGCTGCTGTGCGTCGCCGGGTTAAGCAAGGTAGAGTCATCTTCTCTGGACGTGCTGCTGGTGACCTCTGAACTCTCCCGCTGAAGGAGAACCCTGATATTCTTCACAGCTAGACGAGACGACATCACGACAAAGCCACATCAGCAATAACTTCATAATTCCAACTGACAACTTTGAGGTCACAAGTTATCGCCTCTAACCTCTAGACTACTACATTACAGATTACTTAATAAATGTATGTCGCCCAACAAATAATTACTTTCCAGGGATATTGAACTTTAGTGAAACCCTTGTATAGTTACCGTGTCTGTACCTTACCACATGCTGACATTCAGGATGAAACAGGGTTTTTCCTGCATAGCGAAATACAAGGCGGCAGCCTCCGTCAAATTTTGTGGCGCCTCCAGCTCTCGACAAAACTCTGGCGAGTGTTTAATGGAAAACGCTATTTTCAAACAAGCGTTGCACTTGGTGGATTTCTGTCATTTGTAACTGTAATTGCGGCATTTATTCACACGGATATTCAGCCCCTCCCCTGCTGCTGTAAGCTCGCAAGCTCACACACTATCACTGCGTTCATCAGGCAGTTGGGCGTGGAGAGCGGAGTTGCGAGATTCCATGCATTTCCTATGCGAAACAGCGGAGTAGAGGACAGCGAACTCCGCTCACAGTGGCGAAAATTAATCCCCGTTCCCAAAAATTGACAGCTCTGCTTGGAGTGGTAGCCAATGAGAGAGCAGAAACTAGGTTTCCATGCTCACAACCTCCACAATCTACTTTCACAAGTAGCTAATCAAACGAATCTGGGTTAAATGTAGTAAATTATCGTTTATACTGTAGTAGCAATATTCACAACCTCTTTGTTTTGGATTTGACTCTGTACAACTACAATAAATGTCATTAAAAAATAAAATGTTTCAAATTATGTCGGGTTCCCTGTTGAGTTTGTAGCAATGATCAGCCTAAATAGCTTGTTGCAAGGCTAAACTATGGAAGTATGCTAATGTAAGCTAGAATTAAAAAACACATATCATTTTCAGCAGACAGACGATGATACAGCTGTATTACAAACATTATAAAGTGAGATTTCTCCCGTTTTTCATATAGGCCTACTAATTTACGATGGTAGACATTGTGTGTTGTACACCATCAGCACCGAATTTGGGTCACTGATTTCCTGACAATCAACTTGTTTACAAGAGAACAAAATTGTCTACAAAAGCACAAAGTTCTTCATAGATATAGCCTCTTAATTTTGCTGTCAAAGTGCAACAAATTGATGACTGTAACTTTAAAATGTCCTATATTTTCTGCCTTGGGAGCATGCCCCCGGTGCTGGATTTTCAGTGATTAAAACAAACACATAACTTTTCCCTACCCATTTTTTTAAACCTCCATTGGGTTATGTGTCTGCCTTGGCTGGTAGAAAAATTTCCCTCAAGTGGATTTCCATTGCATTATTTTCATGTGTGTATTCTTATGTAACCATTATGAGCCAAAACATTGGCCGATAGATCCACAGCTGGGGCCAAGAGCCTTATGTGTAGCCTGTTGTCGATAATTGGTATTGGCCAATGTTAAGTTCTACCTATAGGTTTTTATGTACTGTAATTTGCATGTTTGACATCTCTCTCGTCTGGTGAGAGATATAGTAAAGCAAGGTTATAAATATGTCGTGTTTTTGTAGAACGACTTTAACGACACTTGAAACTAGAACCTTCCTTAACCGTCTGGCGGCAAATTTATGTTTCCCTATTCTACAGGTTCCATTGCTTATGAAAAACATACTTCTAATTAGTTTATCATGTTCGTCGTTCCTGGTACGTTTTCACAATTGTCTCACCTATGGTGCATCAACCAGCGTCAAAGACATACTAGGGGAGAAACCATGGAACCCAAATACAACTATACAGTCAAATTCTAATAAATTCAATATCACTTTAGCTTCTTTTTAGAACTGCATGCATGAAGAATGGAGGGTTACTATGACCGTGAGGGGTGGCTCTCACCGAGGGGGGGCACTTCATCCTGGGTGCTGGCAGAGTCCAGAGCACCCGCAGAGGAGTCCTCCATGATGCTTTCTGTCCCGTGGGTGGGGGAGGAGACTGCTCTTTCTGCTGCCTGGTACCTTGAGACAGAGGGCTGCAGTGGAACGCAGCGTCTGTGGGGGCTCTGCCACTGGGGCTCAGACCCATGTAGAGACAAACTCACACCTGCGAAGATAGAGAGAGAGACACACACACACACACACACAAATATCATCAGGATATTTACATTTACATTTACAGCATTTAGCAGATGCTTTTATCCAAAGCGACTTACAATTAATACATTTGTCAACAGCATCATGTAACAAGGTTACTTCACCTATGCATGTGCACAACATTGCTCAAAAGTGTATTATTTGCTCCTTAAAACAGTTAATATTTACAATAATCGGGGGAAAAACATTTTTATAGGGTTTGAGACCCCTTCTTAAGATTTGAGACTATAAAGCACCTAATAATTCACATTATAATATACGTATATGAATGTTTAAAGCTATACATTACAGGCCATTAATTGTATCAAATATTTTCATAATTATGTAGTAATTAAATATTAATTACCAATTAGCTATTATTATTATTATTTTTACTACACCAAGTTAAGTTATTACTGCTATACTGGGTAAAAATTTGTTAAGGAGACAGTACTTTTTCCATAATTGTCCCTATATTAATCAGTAATTTCCAGAAAATACTAGGTAGTTGACGGCCTGTATATTAAAGCGTTTCTTATAATGTGCACCACAAAAGTTGTTTGCAGTAACTTGCAGTAAAATTCTTAGTCTGCAAACCTCCTGTTAAAGTGGTATTTAATTTTGTTAAACTCTAGACTGTAGCTTCCTTACCTCAGTATTAATTCCTCACACTGAAAATAAAGAAATAATCTGTCATTCTCAGAAGGTGTTGGACCGTAAACTCACAGTATTCATCCACCATCACTTCCATTATTTCTCAGAAACATCCTTTTCTACATTGCTAATCGTGATAGCTGTCTCTACTGGTAGTATATATTTTACCGTAATAAGACAACATTTCCCGCCAAATCCAAGGGATTTCATATTATGTTGTTGGTTTCACTGGGAAAAAAATCATCATATGCAGTTTTAAAAAACTGTGACAGTGAAAAAAAAGTATGGATGTGTAAAATGAAGAGGATTCGAGGAGAAAAAGGTCAAATGTGAAAGGACGCATGAGGCTGTGTAAGTTAATCTTCAAAGAGTCCCAGTAGACAAACAATCTCTGTGGAAATAAGTAAGATAATTGAGTCTATTTGTCAGCCAAACTATGTCCCTGGGGGGAAGGGGAAGTTATTCAAGGCTTGAAGAAACAGGATTTTAAATCACCAACAATACATAAATAGGTCTGTAAAAGGGCTGCACGATATATCGTTTCATTGCGATGTGTGCATACGCAATAGTGACATCGCAGGACGTGCGATGTTAAGACCAATTGTATAGCATTAAAGTTTAAGAAAGGATGGTTTGCACTCCAAAAAAAAAAAAAAAAAACATCTACTGGGTAAAAAGTAATTTTTCATTTTATAATTTTTTATTTTATAATTATTTTTTTATTTTTTATGCATCTGCACTCCCCTAAAAAATTACTCCAATCATTGAATGATACATTTTTTCCAAATAAAATTCCTGTATTTTTTTTCATATCGCAATATATATATATATATATATATATATATATATATATATATGCTGTATTTATATATAGCAGAAAATGTAATGTTTCATTGTCAGTTTTTTCCAATATCGTGCAGCCCTAGTCTGTAACTCCATCTTTCAGATTTAAGAATGTGGTGAGAAAACAGTGTGTGTGTGTGTCTCAGTGTGGGTGGAATGCAAGTTTAAAGTCTGCATGCTAAATTTCCGTTTGTGACAGCTAAAACGACTCAGCTGAATTTTTCTGCTGAGCCATTGTCCCAGGAACAGACAAAGAGTTAGGGGGAGCGAGAGAGTGAGACAGAATGTCAGCCAGTGAATCGCTGGAGCCTATGGCCGCAGCTAGTAAAACAACTATAAATTCTGTCCTCCAAAGATGTGCCAGTAATAAATTCTTTCTTATGGTACTCGTGCTGCAATAAACGTAGTCCATGCCAGCCATGACGAGATGTTTTAATGACAAGTAGGCTCCACGGCGGTCGTTGAGGTCAGACTTGTAAAACAAGATTCAATTTAATCTGAAATGTAAGGGATGTTAGGTGAAAGGAGGGTGAAAACGGGGGAAGAAAGATTAGCTACAGTGGATTCCTGAAATTGCTTTGATACTGGGATACATTTTACACTGAACACCACAGTGAAATGTCAGTAGGAATCTGAACAAGCACAGCTAATGTTATTGACTTGTTGACTTCCTGAATTCGATAAAATTGTCGACCCCATTTCCTGGTCCCATTAATGATGGAGAGAATTGCTTACTATAAATATTGGCTCTCAGAGGACAGCCACGCTGTTGCACTGTATTTGTGTACATGCCACACGAACAGTACAATATGTATGAGGAATCTCTCTATTAAAGACACACTCCTTGATTTGTGGCAAAATTGCCCTTGTGGTTGGAATTCCGCCAAAGCATGCCCCTCCCATAACCCAACAGCTGAGTGGCATCGCATTCCTCTCTACTCCTCCCCATACAGCTCTCACAGGCCTAAGAACCTTTAAGCTTGTACTTGGCACAGTTACACAGAGATGAAAAGGCATAATGTAGTCTTAACAATCTTTACACAGCTATAATGGCTCTCATCATAATCTAATCATCAGTCTGTCATAAGGACTTCTGTGAAAAGGGCTGTTTACTCCAAGTATCTTAATATTACTAAAAAAAATTATAATAACTACTTAAATAAAATAAAAACAGTTTCCTGATAACACCCTATAAAACTTATTATCAGGAGTTTACAACATCTCTAATATAACAAATTACATTTCATTTCAAGTCGCTGCCATATAACGTTAAAAGTGATTTGTTGAGGCAGAATTTCCCTGAGGGGGCAGATATTTGGGCTAATAAGGGAATATGAGAATCGCTGTGTAAACTGAGCTACAGCTGAAATAATAAGAGACGGGATTAAGAAGAATGGATAAGGTGACGTGGGGGGGGGGGGGGGGGGGTGATATTGTTTTTAACTATTGCCAAGGAGATCAATTGTCACTCC